>CM072515.1:70278402-70370902 GCA_036898135.1 Oncomelania hupensis
TCAAGGTCACAGAGTCAACAAATGTTAGTCAAAAAAATGGAATTTTTTGCACCAAATTTTGCTTTTGGTCAAAGTTATTAATATTGATCTTATGATTCTTTGTTGCATGATACATATCAACGAGACACACATAATGTGCAAATTTTGTCAACCTCACGCCAAGGTCTCTGGAGCTGTCCAAAGTCAGTTCATATAGATAAGCTTACTTTGAGGTGACATTGACCTTAAATTATGAGAGATATAAAGTCCAAACTTGTTGTATTTAGAGATGATAGGTTGATCTTTCGTATATATATATATTCCGTTTTTGCGTTGATCTTGAAGGTCAAGGTCATTTTAGGCCTTGCAGAAACATACAAAAATAAGTCATCAGTACAGTATAATGGATCTGTTAACCCATGGTACGCAACAACATTGGGCTATTTGATCATAAAGGAGCGTGAGAGGTCATGTGAATCACGATCATCCCAAGGTCAAGGTCACTAAAGGTCAAGGTCATCCCTAGGTCATATTTTTTTTTTTTTTTGGGGGGGGGGGGCATAATTCAACTTTTGCTTTAGATTATTTGATATTACATGTTTGTATTTGAAGTCTGAGGTCAAGGTCAAGGGCATAGAAAGATCAAAGTCGGAATGTCTTTCCTTTTTAATGCCACCGTTTCATTTTGGTTTTGACTGGGTACTCGTTTTCATGTTAAATATTGCAAGTTTCGAAGTAACATGTGCGTTATACGGGCTTTACCCTCCTAGCTCTTTTTGTAGCTTCCTAGTTTTTAATACCGATTCATTTGAAGAACTCCTGTCGAAGTCTTGTTTGTATTATATTGCAAGTGTATAAGGACCATGTGAGTCATATGGGCGTTGTCCTTCTAGTTATTTTAGAAATGTTAGATTAACTGCATCCAACACCATTACTGAAGTCAAACCTACGCACGCGAGCGAGTGCACACGCACACCAACGCCCATTCCCGACCCTCCTTTCGAAAACAAAAATATTAATTGAATGAAACTCGACTATAGTCTTGTAAACCCAAAAAAAAAAAAAAAAAAAAAAAAAAAAAAAAAAAAGGCTGAATAGGCAGGAAGCATATATCCAATTTGACGCGTTGTGCATATTAGCGGATGGGATGAAAGGAAACCTCCATTTATCAAAGGATTTTCTTTTAGTTTTCCACCAGGAAATACAGCTTAACTTGCCGATGATACATCTGCCAAAAGACAAGAAAGTGTGGAAATAAAATGGTTGCACGAGTATGTAGCGTGACGTACTAGGAGCAGCTAGGGTTAACTTTGCACGCTCTCTACCTTTTGTATTATTCTGATTTATCTAGCGGCTTTCTGTTATTTTCGTTCTTGAATAGAGTACCTTGTCTGGCACACCGCATGATAAGGAAGACTGGGAAAGTAAGAATGAGTAAATGAATGGACATTGAAGTTTTGAAGTTTAACGTCCACAACCAACCATTAGCGATACGGCAGACGGGGATAACCGTCCCAGGGTAGGGGGATTAGTGACCTAAATAAGCGCTGAACCACCAGAGCAATCACACTGCTAGGACGGACAGCGGAAAATGGCCATTTTTATCTTCATTGTTCAAAATATATTGTCATCACCGTCGTGATAGCAGTTAGACATCTTTCTCAGCCCCACTGTTCGCTTTTATTTTGGTAGGATGCTGCTACTACACATTTATTTCATCCAGTATAAAGAGGGAGGGCGAAGCTAATCGGACGAAGAGCAAGGTTAACAATGGAATAGATGTATATCGTCAGGCGTCGCCATCATCATCATCATCATCATCATCATCATCATCATCATCATCATCATCATCATCATCATCATCATCGTCATCATCATCATCATCATCATCATCATCATCATCATCATCATCATCATCATCATCATCATCATCATCGTTATCTACTTCTTCCTTTTCTCCTGTTCCTCTACCTTTGCCTCTCCCCTTTGCACTCCCGTCTCTCGTCCTACCTTCTCTTGGAAAGGTTTCATAAGCACTCGACAAGGACCCGCGTACATTTCCAGACATTATCCTGTACCAATCCTATCCCATCCTATCCCGTAATTCGAAGATCGTTGGGGCACCACAGATTATTGTTTAACCAGCGTACTCCATCTTTCTCTGTCCTCAGCAACCCTAATGGCTTCGCTCAGTGTCAAGCCAGTCCATTCTCGAATGTTATCCTCCCACTTCTTTTTCTGTCTCCCTCTTCTTCTGGCTCATTGCACCGTGCCTTGCAGGATGGTCTTTGCAAGGCCTGATGCTCTGGTGACGTGGCCATACCATCGGAGGTTCAGTTTCTTCACTACTGTTGTCCAATGGCTTGTGTGATAGTCTGTGGGATTTCGTTGCTTGTGATGTGCTGGATCCACTGTGGGGGGTGTCGGGGGTTTCAGTATAAATAATATCCCCACTTTCTGGAAATTTAATGCTTTAAATTACCACTGTCGTTGTCTTTCTCCTTTGTCCTTTCTCATTCCTACTCTGTTCTATCAATCTACTATACTATCTTCTTCTTCGCCAAACCAGTTACCTACCCCCGTTGGGGTGCCGTGGGTTTCAGTATAAATAGTATCCCTACTTTCTGGAAATTTAGTGCTTTAAATTCCCACTGTCGCTGTCTTTAATAATAATAATAATAATACAGTACATTTGTATCGCGCGGTACCTCGCAAACGGTAAGGAATGCGAGCTCGCCGCGCTTGACAACACACGTGCAATCACACACACACACACACACACCTACACACACACAGACACACACACACACACACAGAACAGGTATACACTTATCGAATGGTTAAATAATTACAGTAAAAACATAGCCATGCAAAGCAAAAGATAATATGAATACCAAGAACCGAGCCGGTGCCGCCACCATCCATGAACAGATGACGTGACTTGGTCTTTCTTATTTGCTCTTTCTCATTCCTGCTCTGTTCTATCTATCTGCTGTACTATCTTCTTCTTCGTTAGACCAGTCACCTACCTTTTTTCTTGAAAACTCTTCCGGGACAAGATTCCTTGTTTGTGTATGAGGTCTGTTGGATCAGCTTGGGAATATTGGACGCTTTCTGCCAGGTGGTCACTAGGGCTTCCTATGATGTTATTATTTAGCAATGTAGGCATTTTATATGTATGTGTTTTGTTGATAATTTATAATGATGTTTGTATTCTATTTTGTTTTTGTTAACGGGGGTTCGATAAATTAGAGTACAGCCTCAGCGTCCCCTGCGTGGGATGTCTTTATTGTAAAGTGACTGGCTGGTGGAGAGCTTTCAGTTTTACGACTAGGGTTGTTTCAGCAGATCTTTTATGCGGATCAGGGGTTGTCCGGTCCTGATTTGGCTCGGAAGAGTCCGCTGGACCTAAAGCAATAATCATGTAATGTAATGTAATGACCAGTTAGTGAGTTACCTACCTTTTTTCTAAAAAATTCTTCAGGAACAAAACTCCTCATTTGTATGTGAGGTCTGTTGGATCAGCTTGGGAATATTGGACGCTTTCTGCCAGGTGGTCACTGGGGCTTCCGATGATGTTATTATTTAGCGATGTAGGCATTTTCTATGTATGTGTTTTGTTGATATTTTATAATGATGTTTGTATTCTATTTTGTTTTTGTAAACGGGGGTTCGATAAATTAGAGTATAGCCTCAGCGTCCTCTGCGTGGGATGTCTTTATTGTATTGTGACCGGCAGATGGAGTGCACTAGGGTTGTTTCGGCAGATCTTTTATGCGGATCAGGGGTGAGTCCTCTTTCAGCGAAGTTGTGGTCTTGATTTTTTGGTCCTGATTTGGCTCGGAAGAGTCCACTGGACCTAAAGCAATAACCATGTAATGTAATGTGTTGGATATAAGAAAAGCCCAGAAGTCTTCTGTATCACCCCATTTCCATTTCGGCTGTGGCCAACAGCCTGGAGAGGATTGGGCCCTGCCAGGTCTTTCTTGCCCAATATGATGAAAAGAACCTGTACCAATCCTTCTGTCAATTGTTTGCCTTCCATTGCTATATTTATAGTATTAGAACCATGCTTCTGACTCAAGGGTTGCCGTTCTTGACCCGGCTGGAAAAAGAAGAAAAATAAGAATAAAAAGAAGAAGTGGAATAGGAAGAAGAAGAAGAAGGAGGAGGATGAGGAGGAGGAGGAGGGAGTAAGGGGTGGGATGAGGCAGTGTGGAGAAGTGAAGGAATAGGAGGAGCAAGAGGAGACTTTGACGAACTAAATGAATTACAAAGACGTATGAGCTGCCACCAAGGTACGCCACTCTGCCCCCTGGACAAGTTTCGCAGTATGTTAGCGTCACTTCCCCTTTCTGTGTTGCTGCTGTAGCTTTGTTACTGCGTTACTAATTTCTTTAATGGTTAGCGGTACTGAAGTGACTACAGAAATGAGCTTAGTTGTGGTGGGCAAAAGAAGATTGAAATAATTTAGGCTTGAACAGAGAAGAAAGATTTGAGTCGAGTAAGCTAGAAGTAAGGTATTTGTTTGCTATGTTTAGGTACAAATTGTGAAAATTATTGAAATGTTGAATAACGCTGAATGACAATGGAGAGAGAAAGAGAGAGTGAGAGAGAGACAGAGAGAGAGAGAGAGAGAGAGAGAGAGAGAGAGAGAGAGAGAGAGAGAGAGAGAGAGAGAAACAGAAACAATTGCGCTATTTAAGTCAAGTTTAACAGTAGAACGCAAAACGTATTGGAAATACAAATTTCACATGAATATTTAGACTTAAGAGAAAAACCACAATACCAAACAAACAGATGTAAAAGTAAACCCAACCTCGGTGCAGCTTTTAATATTTTACACTAACGGAAAGAGCGAATGGAAATTTTATTTCTTTAAATAGAACGGACCTGACCTTGTCGTCAAATGTTTATGTATTAAACCTAAAGTAAGTCTAGATCAAATAATCGACACAGAACAAAAGAATTTGTGTCAAGAATTATTTATTTATTTATTTATTTTTTTTTTTTTTGGTGTGACTTGTACCAGAAATAGAAACTCCAGACAGAAGCTAAGTGGCCAAACTTGAGTTTCCAAGAAGTTGGCCAAGCTTGTTGTTCACAAACAACATAAAAGGGACAGTAACAAGTGAGGGTTGTTTGAAGTCCGGAGGCTTACTTACAGAAGACGCTGATAATTCTTTTGCCGTTAAATTCAGACACCCTCCCTAAACATTAGCGCACGTGTTTTCGTTTTGCAGACCGGCGCTTTCCCGGGATTCATTTTCTTCTTCACTGAAAATAATTCAAAGGCTTGAATCCCCCTTTTCGCGCTGGTTCTTTTCAATTCAGTGGAAGTCATTGCGTCAAAGAGGGCTGGCTGGCAGCATTGAATGCAATAGCAAAAGGAGCGCAGCGCACGAGAGGAAGGCCAAGTGTTCAACGGTGGCCTAATGGTAGAGCTTTGGCTTGTGGATCTGAAGGTCCCGGGTTCGAGCCCAGGCCGGGGCATTGTGTTGTGTCCTTGGGAAAGACACTTTACTCCCGTTTCCTACTCCTTCGGATGAGAGTATAAACCGAGGTCTAGTCTGTGTCGCATACATTCCATCATAACGGACTTTAAAGATCCTGACGCTCATGTCCTAGACGGGTGAGTGCCGGTGACAAGAACACACCCAGCATGCACTTAGGTCCTTCTCCCCCATCCCTGGCTGCCCAGGATTGTGCTCAGTTGTCCGGGCGTCAGACCATGCGCCCAAAGGCTGCGGGTGGGCGTCTCGAGCGGCTTGAGTTAGATCCTGTATCGGCCAGCGCCTTGAGCAGCTCTTGAGCTGGTAAAGCGCTATATAAGAACGATTAAATAAATAAATAAAAGAAATAATCTCTTTCAAGAACTGACATTGTGGTGTATAGTCAACAATAACATTAATTGACACTGACAATAAAATTCGTTGGTTGTTACACATTCAACTATTGTGCGCCATGCACGTGGACATTGGATTGGAAACAAATACCAGTACGACCACTTTATTATCTTTAGGAGAAATTACAACGTGCTGTACATAATACAATCAAAAACCGCAGGATTATCATTTGCATAATCGAGATGTACATATGTACACCCACACACACATATTGTACAACTGGTTGAACGTATTATCTGTTAATCAAACGCACATAATGTGGTATAAAACTGTTTTTAGTTCTCAAGGTACGAATCTTAAGCATTGGGAAACGCCGGCCAGAGGATTGGAGCTGGAAATGGTGAGCAAGCACACGACTTTCAACATGAGTGGGGAGTGTAAGAGAGGGAAGGGGAAGATGAGGGAAGGCACAGAAGCCAAGGTGGTAGGCTAGGTATATCTAAGCAGGAGTAAAACTGTCTGTAGTTGCGCTATCTGGAGAAGGCATCTGAAGGCGCAGGTAGCGTTGCCAGGTGCGTGGTTTCAGGTGGTCGCCTCTCTGACACCCCCGTTGGGGTGCCGGGGGTTTCAGTATAAATAGTATCCCCACTTTCTGGAAATTTAGTGCTTTAAATTCCCACTGTCGCTGTCTTTCTCATTTGCTCTTTCTCAGTCCTGCTCTGTTCTATCAATCTGCTATGCTATCTTCTTCTTCGCTAGACCAGTCACCTACCTTTTTTCTTGAAAACTCTTCCGGGACAAGACTCCTTGTTTGTGTATGAGGTCTGTTGGATCAGCTTGGGAATATTGGACGCTTTCAGCCAGGTGGTCACTAGGGCTTCCTATGATGTTATTATTTAGCAATGTAGGCATTTTATATGTATGTGTTTTGTTGATAATTTATAATGATGTTTGTATTCTATTTTGTTTTTGTAAACGGGGGTTTTCCCACTAGGGTTGTTTCAGCAGATCTTTTATGCGGATTGGGGGTTGTCCGGTCCTGATTTGGCTCGGAAGAGTCCGCTGGACCTAAAGCAACAATTATGTAATGTAATATAGCCTCTCTGACTGGCCTCACACTATCGTATCGCCTAGCATCGTAATACTACAGGTTTTCAACCTTTTCTTTTCTTCTCTTGGTCGTCGTCACCGTCGTGGTCGACGTTTTGATGGTCGCCGTCTTCTTCTACGTGTTTTTCATCACGTTCTTCTTTTTCATCATCGTCATCATTATGTCACAATTTATGTGGCGCCGTCATCAGTCTGCGTCATGTGTCATCATAGGCGTTCTCTCTTCGATTTTATCATTATCATCGTGGCCTATCATCACCGGCGACGCAGTTATGGTCGTCGTCGTGTCCGTCATCATAATTATTCATGTGTCGTCATCATCATTATTATTTATGTGTCATCATCATTACTCATGTTTGTCATCGTCATCTTCCTCCTCATCATCATCAACACCTCATCCTTGTCATCATCATTGTAATTGATGTAGTTCTACCATCTTTAACCCGAATGGGTCGTTGCACATCATCATCACCATAGACATGAAACCTGAGAAATGAAGAATGAAGAAAGTTAGCAGGACCGAATTGATGATTAATGTATTGCATTGGATATGATTGATTGATTATTTGACAGAGAACGTGCCTGATCTTCAGACGTGCAGAGAGAGAGAGAGAGAGAGAGAGAGAGAGAGAGAGAGAGAGAGAGAGAGAGAGAGAGAGAGAGAGAGAGAGAGAGAGAGAGACAGAGACAGAGACACAGACACAGACACAGACACAGACAGACAGACAGACAGACAGACAGACAGACAGACAGACAGACTCTTTTTTTTTCCTTTAATGTCTTTAAACCGAAATGAAGGGAGAGCATCATCCTTCTGACATACAATACACTAGAATACAATACAAATAATCACCTCTTTATCACCTCAAATTTAAAAATGTACACAAACTTAGATCATTTGAAATACAAAGAAACATGTATTTTCAAGCCCTATGTTTAACATCTACAAAGCATACAATCATCCCTTGGTAATCTAAAAAAAACAAACATAAAATATATCCAGTAATAAAAACATATTCACGCTAGCAGCTATCCTATCCTATCCTATCCTGTCCCGTAACCCGGAGGTCGTAGGGGCACCACTAGCAGCTATCACTTGATAAAATATCACAGCTCGTCAATACAACACATTCGTACTACTATCACAGTTTCATGTTGACTGTGCTTCATAAACACGATGTTACATCATAGATCACATTTGCAACACATTAGGGCCATGACATCAACACCGTGTGTTTATACTTCTGTTTTTTGCCCGAGAACTTATCAGACAAGCCGCAGAAAGTTCAAGTAACATTTGCTTGTAATAAGGTAATAGCAGCCGGAATAAATAAACGTTTGCTTAGGTTGTGTTTTGCCAAGGGTGCACAGGAAGACTATTCTTCTTCCTTGGCATGTCTCAGTGTGCAGCTAATAAAGGAATTCCGGGAGTACGTGCAGCCACAGTAGGAATTCCGGCTGTTACACCTGTAAAGGTCGATTCGGCCCCGATGCTTGAATCTGTGTAATTCGAAGTCGTATCCACGCAGCCCGTCCACTCCGTAAAGAGGCGAAAGTCCAACTTTATTCAGCCAAAGACGTAAACGGCATCATCAGTTGCATTTAGAAATTCTCTCCCTCTAAAAACAACACCCTCCATAAGCACAGACTGCGCTTTCTCCACACTCTGTTCATTATGTAGAAAATTCCAGAATGACAGCAACGATCGGAACAAAACTCGTCACCGGAATACATAGCGTGACGTAATAAAATGTTCTACATAGTTCGACTAATTGACTACCCGACACACGAAAGATCTAGAATCTTATGATTTTCAGAAAGTTCCCAATGTTGCTACAACAATATTGACCTAGTAAAACAAACAAACGCGCTAAGCTTCTCTAGCAACAGCATAGAACCAAATCAAAGGTAAATAAAACTATCATTGCACAGTTTGTGCCCAAACAAGATATTTGTAATTGTCGTGCGCGTCTCAATCGTAGGCTAACATGGGCCATTCCTGAAGAGTGGTAATCAGACGTTGTATGACGTCATCAAATCAAGTCAAACTTTGTATGTCAGACTTCGTATGTGATAAGCTATCCGCCACGGCATTTTATCCAACTTTGAGGAGAATCCAACATGTTGCCACGTCACTGACAGCGATGCTTTGGAGTGCATTAAGGTGTTGAATGTCAAGCGATATGATTGCAGACTGTGAAGGCAGTGGTGCCAAGCTCGTTGACGGCCTGAATAACACCACACACACACACACACCCACGCACACACACACACACACACACACACACACACACACACACACACACACACACACACACACAAATAGTCCAAGCCCAGAATGCAGCAAAATGTTTAATTTTGCTTTTTTGGGTATCCAAAATAATTTTTACTGCATCGGAAAGATAATAATGTACTCTATCACATATCCAAAATGTAAAAAAAAAAAAAATCGCAAAACAAAGTTATTGAGCATTTATTATCTAGCCGTGTACTATGGCATTCCGTTCAGTTATTGCTTGCTTTGTAAGGCCCAAAACTAGTATGGCAGATTACTGACAAAACAGCTTCCCCCCCCCCCCCCACCACCACCACCAAATTTGATGTCCATAATATTTAAGACCTACTATTTCAAAAAAGCCTGGTAGCCATTAAAAAAAATGGCGGCCATTTTCAAGATGGCCACCATGCCGATTAAACTCTTGTTCTACAATAATTATGGAGTATGAGATCAAGATTTCGACCTACAAGCACCAAATTTGGTCTACACGCTACTTAAGACCTACTCTTTTACAAACGCCCGGTAGCCATTACCAGAAACAATATGGCGGCCATTTTTAATGATGGCCGCTATGCTGATTACATTCTTGGTCTACAATATAAAGTATGAGAAGATTTTCTCCTAAAAGCACCAAATTTGGTATGTCTGATATTTAAAATATTTTCTTTTAGAAAAGCTCGGTAGCCATTAAAAAGAAACAATATGGCGGCCATTTTCAAGATGGCCATAATGCCGATTATACTCTTGTACTATACTATGAAGTATTGGACGAAGATTTTGCCTTACAAGCACCAAATTTGGTATACCTGTGACTTAAGACCTGTTTTTTTTAAAAATCCCAGTAGTTATTACAAAAAGAAATATGGTGACCATTTTTCAAGATGGCCACCATGCTGATTACACTCCTAGTCTATAATAAAAACTACGTAATTAATAAAAAAAAATAGTATATACATAAATTAAGTGATGGAAGTAACATTCTTATGCATTGTTTGTAATCTGAAGAAGAGCATAGCTCGAAAATTCATTTGTCTTATATTGTTGTATAATTAAAAGTATCTTTGATATTTTTTGTTGTGTTCATGACTTTTACTAAAGAATCTATTCTTTAGGTTATCGAAATCGCTCTATACAAATAATTAATTGTTTGCAGTCTTGCTTCCATTCTTTATATAGAATTATTTATAGCCCTAAATACTATGGTTTTGGCCTTAAAATGCAAACTATCAATTGTTTTACAAACGGAATGCCATAGCCATGCTGTGCTTGAATCAGCACTAGAAAACGTTTCATTACACGAAAACAAAAACATAATGCAGTGCTGGTGATAGAGCCAGACTGTTATATCTCAACGCTATTGTCACTCATGTCTTCTTCCATTTCTTCTTCCTCTTCCTTTTTCTCTTCTTCTTCCTCTTATTCTTTTCTGTGTACTTCATGACGTTTAAGCAGATTTCACCTCGGCATTCTCCACATCCAACAGTGCAGACCAATCCATGTCGTCGGCATGAACACCTGGTTGACGCACAGTCAGTTCTGCAATTGCAACGCACAAGGTTTAGTAGATGGTCTGGTGCACTGGTTCCTCTCTTGCTACAAAACTCCAGCAACCTACCCTTGAATTCTAATGTTCTTATAGGTGTCAGTTGATAATGATCATCCTTTGATCCTTTTGTTCCCTTTGCTTCCATTGTCACAAAACAAGCACTTTGGACCCAAACCACTGGTGCCAGAAGCTATGTTCAGTCCAGACAACCTGTGTTTTCGAGGTGATGGTGACTGATTCAGCTTGCTCATAGCTTTTTTCACATGGTGCTTGATTGTGAATGTTTGTATGCAAACAGCATGTACAAGATCTCCAAGAACTGCGTGTATGTATACTTTCCTCTGTTTACTAGCTTTTTTTAAAAAATAGAATCACATCCTTTTTGTATTAGCGTACGAACAGGGTCAAACGCGCGATGAAAAGTAGCGATGCTTTGCACCGATACTATTCTCATAAGGATCCATCCGTATCGCTACTTTTCTCAAAAGGATCGCACATTTTCTCAAATGGAACGCCAATTGCGAAAGTATCGATGCTTTCTGAAAAGAGCAGTTTCATCGCGCAGTTCCGAAGTTTACCGAGGCGAAACACACTGTTTCTACAAAACTGAAATCGGTCAAGCTAATGAAATAATATACATGTATTATGTAACATTCCACCAATTGTCCTTTGCAGAGCAAATTAATTAATAAATATATTTTTTCCAAATAGCTAAATTTAAGAATTACTATTAGTTAATAAATAATGTGTTCCGCTTTAGTTCCGATCAAACTTTTGGAAAATTTGCATACTGTGTATTCGGAAGAATTCGGAAATGCGCGATGAAAAGGATCGATCCTTTCGTAACGGAGCGATGCAAAGTAGCGATACTTTTCAAAAAGTATCTATGCAAAGCATCGCTACTTTTCATCGCGCGTTTGACCCTGTTCGTACGCCATACAGGGCAGCGACCACAGCAAGCAGCAAGCAGCAAGCGGAGAGCGTCTGCTAGTGACCTATTTAGCCATAACTGAAAACCGGCAAGTTTAAAACTATTATATTGCGCGTTATATTATTTATATTTTAATAAGGCAAACTCAGGGGAGCAAAGAAAATGTTTGCTTAACTCAAAAGACACGGTGGGATTTAATGATGGTGAATATTCCAGCAATTCATCTTCAAAATCCTTTTCCATATCTGTGAAGTCACGCTGACAGTGTTGAATGGGCATGTGGGCGGATATAACTCCGCCCGCAAGGAAATTCCCGCGTATGACTGGCAAAATGTGCCAATACCGTTTTAGCAATTTTTAATTCGTTGTATCTCCTAATCGCGCTAATTTTTTTTTTTACATTTTGGTAAGATTGTTCAACAACCTAAACTCTTTACATTTGCCTTGTTTTCATTTTGGATACCCTAAAAAGCACCTCTAAACAATCTGGGCTTCGGCTAAAACGCACCCACACACACACAAACGCACGCACACACGTGACCCTAAGACACAGCGCCCCTGCTTCTTCATATGACGATACAAACGGGCCGGTGAAAACCGAGGTCTCTAGTCTGTGCACGCATGGATTCCACGTAGGGACTTTCAATATTGTGACGCTGTTGACCTGAGTGCCGGCTACACAAATACATGTACACCCAGCAAGCACTAGGTCCCTTCTCCCCGTTCCTGGTCGTCCACAATTGTGCTCAGTTGTCTAGGCGTCAGAAAAAAGGTAAAGGTAAAGGTAAAGGTAGTCCCATAGCCTTGTGGCCGTAGGGGAGCGTGATGTTGGAGATCACACTTATCTTGGGCCAGCGTAATGAGGGTGATGCCCAACTCTCTCCCTCGCTGCTTTACCTTCCCCACCCTCAAGAGAGTAGGTACTCAATCACAGTTGAGTCAACTGGGGGCGTTGTTGTTTGTCGCTTCACACCTTAGCGGTCACCCATCCAAGTGCTAACCGCACCGGACGGTGCTTCACTTTCGACACAGTAGCGAGTGCTCCAACCACTGCACTATCCGACACCCCTAGGCGTCAGACCCTGCGCCCAAAGGCTGTCAGTGGGCGGCGCCTCGGGAGGCTTGAGTTAGATCTTGTATCGGTCAATGCCTTGAGCGGCCCGTGATCTTGAAAAGCGCCATATAGGAATAAATAAATAAATACAATAAAATAAAATGCATTGTATAATTATTCTTAGACAGAGATATGTGACATCTTTAGTTCAGTATTGTATTTTAAATTTACAAAGAAATCGTGGCTTTAAATTTATATACCATCAGTAACAGAACGGCATTAATTGTATTTTCCAAACCCGAATTCAATTTGAAGTAGCCTGCTTCTGCGAATACTAAACAAGAGTTTAACGCAGCGCAATGTAGCGTCGTACAGTACGTAGTGCGTTGTTGCTGCACAAATGCCAGAGTAGTTGCTCTATAAAACTCGGTATGCAGCAGCGTGCGCCTATGCCAGTATTGTCTTTGAATTTCATTCGTTGGTCTTTGATAACCTACTCAGTAGTGACACAATGAATGCGCATGCGTCAGCGGAAGGAAAGGCGGTGGAGCAAGTCGGGGTGGGGGCGTGAAGATTTGTCACAATCCATTGTGGTTTGTAGGTCAGTGATCACAGCAGATCTCCAACGAAGAATACAAAGCATGGAGATGAGGTGCTACAGAAGACTTCTGGGCATTTCCTATACCCAAAACATCACCAACGACAGACCATCACACAAGCCATTGGACAACACGATGACCTGCTCACAGTGGTGAAGAAACGGAAACTCCGATGGTATGGCCACGTCACCAGATCATCAGGCCTTGCAAAGACTATTCTGCAAGGCACAGTGCAAGGAGGTAGAAGAAGAGGGAGACCGAAAAAGAGGTGGGAGGGGACAACATTCGAGAATGGACTGGTTTGACACTGAGCGAAGCCATCAGGGCTGCTGAGGACAGAGAAAGATGGAGTATGCTGGTTAAACGATCATCTGTGGTGCCCCTACGACCTCCAGGTTACGGTACAGGATAGGATAGGATAGGATAGGATAGACCATAGTACAGCAATGCACAAGCGCCACGACAGTGGAAGAATTCTCTCAAACCATTGTCTGCGTTTTGGTAGGGTCTCTAATACTCGGTAATTGAACAACGTGCATGCGCCAGCGGAAGCCAGAGGGGTGCAAGAACTATGGCAATTCATTGTATGTGATGAAACTTTGCACCATTACATCGCGCAACGGAAATACTGATAGTGCTTGGCTCAGTGTTGCCGACACCTGTCCTACATACCTTGTTCTGTGGCCAGCAACACTGGCAGTACATACATACAACTTGCATTCATCTACATGAACTGCTGCAACCCAAGGAGAAACGACCCACCATGGCTGTATATATTACACAAGGGAAATACTGATAGTGTTAGCTGACACTTGTAACACATTCCTTGTTCTGTTGCAAGCTACACTGGCAGTACATACAACTTGCATTCACCTACATGGATTATTGATTTGGATGCTGCAACCCAAGGAGAAAAGATCCACTATTACTGTTGTATTACACTGATAGTGTTGTCTGACACCTTCGCACGTAGCACTCTGACGCCCTGTTCTGTGGCACCCAACACTGAAACCCAACACCCAACAAACTTATTTTTAATGGGAAATTCGAATCTAAACGCCGTGCCTGAGCGTTTAGGAATCCGTGCTGCTATGCACACTTTTCTGCTATCCTATGCACCAACGGGAATCCCCTCAATGAAATATACTTCCGGTTTCTTTCTCCGCGTGTTTTAGTGAGTTATTTCCAAATATTCAAGAATAATAAAATGTGTCACTTTCCACCAGTATCGTACCCTCACATATATATATATATATATATATATATATATATATATATATATATATATATATATATATATATATATATATATATATATATATATATATATATATATATATATATATATATTTTTTTTTTTTTTTTTTTTTTTTTTTTGGCTGCAGTTTATTATCCCTTTCTATCGCCAGTGGCGCGTCTAAACCCTACCTACCTAACATTATTTGTGAATTTTTGAAAAATATTCGGAAAAACATAACGCCCAGATGCTGGCTCGAACCCACACCTGTCAGGCGCCATTGGTTTCTGGCTTGTGGACAAGGCAAGTTAGTCCCGCCTTAGCCCACTTGGCCACAACGCTCGCCTAACATAGTCAGTTACTTCGTGTTTTGTGAAGGTTGCGACGGCGAAGCTATGGAAAACTACAAGAGTCTTCAGGTCCTGTTTCACTTTCTGTCGATGATCGACGCACCTCCGAAGTCGCCACAAATACAGGCCTCTACGATTGTTTTTTGCATCCTTTCACTGAGCATGTACTTCCTCCACCGTTTTTATACTTATCCCACTCGTTTTCTGGCTCTAACAATCGTCGTTTTCGGCAATTTGCCATATTTAAAAGTCACGCATCAAGCTTTGATAAAAGCAAAACAAGCCATACCGGAACTTGGTTTCATTTTAACCTCGTTTTAATTTATAATGGCGATACCCACGAGTTTTTATGAGAGGTGCCGGAAAGTTGTGAATAGAGCAGTAAATGCCTTATATCCGTCCTAAAAATACAGGTGTTAGCGAACACATATATAACGCTACCGAGCGTGACCAACATTATCTGAGCCGTTGTTGTAAAGTATTACTTTTTTTTTTTTTAAATCGGGTGACGCGTGATGATTGTATTAAGGACCCCTTGGCTAAACTTGCGTCGTGACTCTATCAGGGAGCCCAATGTGTTGTTTCCGCTGCGTACACGCGTATTTAAGAGCTTGCATCTCAATAGCGTCGATTAATGCACGTTTCTAATGATCCCAGTTGCTATCTAGTGTATAAAATGCTGGAAAACATGACCTGGAACTAACTTCAACATCCCTTCTTCACGTTGTAAATCTCGATGGTTGTGGTCCAGCTATGAACGCTGAGGATTCACTGGACCCTATAAACAGGAAATCGAATCAGATCAAATCCCTTCTTCACCACGCATTTTCTTCCTCTGTTCGCCCAACGCTTCCTCAAACCTGCAGAACCTTCTTAAAGAAAAGCGGGCCGGGCTCGGTTAGTGGAAGCCAATGCTCCATTCATTATTTACTGCTAATTGGCTAACACGCTGAAGTGGGAAAGTTAGCTCTCACTCTCAGTAGGGCAAGGTTGTTGGATGAAGCGAATTTGTCAGGTTTTTCAATACGTATAGTAATACATTCTGGACTCGGAAGTCAGTCGTATTGGCCTACAATGATTATATTTTCGGCTGCATCACGCTTTCTGACTTTCAACATACCAAAATTGAAGAGAAATCTACAGCTAGCTGTGCTTTATGTATGCGTTTTTAAATATTCGCCCCATGAACCCAGGAGGGTGAAAATCGGGTTTTGCTTTATTTATTTTACAATTGTAAGTGAAAGCGCGGCTGCCGCGCAACATGACTACTCTCTGAGACGAGTGGGATTAAGAGAAAGTGCTTGTTGGATTTTTATTTTCTCTGGTAAGGTCTACCTGACAAATTCACAGGTCTCGGGCATGATCGTCAGGATCTCTTGAAAGTCCGTGCGACCGAATGCACACGCGCGTGCACAGACTAGATTTCTGTTTATACTCTCGTCCGAAGGGGTAGGAGCATTGCGCACTGCTTGAGTGTCAGTAATGTTATGAGTACGAATGGCTGATGGCGGGATGGTTAGTCATATCTCTCTCCCCCCCCCCCCCCCACACACCTCTTCTGTTCCCATCATCACCTCTCTCTACTTCACTCCCACCCCCATCCCTTTCTGTGTAAATAAATGGTAGCGGCCCCCTAGGGTGTTGTAACCGAGTAAGAGATAAGACACAACGGCTGTTACTACCGCGAGAACCATGTTCACCTTTTCTATGACATAATACCCCAAAGTGAAAACCACGATTCCGCTTCTTTCCCGTGTCTGTCTTCTATCTGTCTATACATCTATGGGACGGGGCAGAAAGGGGGTCGGTGGAGGGGGGTGGGTGGGGGGTGGAGGGGGTTGAGGGGAAGGTAAGGCCTATTCGCTTTTTCAGAGCTCACCCACGTCTTGTTTTCTTCAAGCTTCATCTTAAACCTTTTGTTGATTATTCCAGAAATACAGGAAATATTAACTCTCTCTATCTCTCTCTCCCTCCCTCCCTCCCTCTCCCCCTCCCCCCCATGTACCTTCCCCAAGTAGACTCACCATGCGAAAAGAGAAATTATATTCACGATGCGGTGTGTTGCAGAATTCATTTAAAGTTACATCTTAACGTTATCTAGAAGGGCGGAATTTAAGATGAAATTGAAACCGCTTAAACACGCCGCGATTCACTTCTTAAGATATCATCCATAAAGTGATGGAGTTCTTCTTCTTGAATGGGCGCGAGAAGTTGTTTCATCATGCGTGAGAAAATGCTTGGTGCGTTGTTCAGTCCAAACGGTAAGACATTGAACTCATAGTGGCCATCAGCTGTACTGAAGGCTAGATACGGTCTTAGGTGCTCTGGCACCGGTATCTGATAGTACCCTTTGCTTAGGTCTATTCGCGAGAAGTATTTTGCGTTATGCAATTTCGCGAACAGTTGTGCTGTGTCTGGTAGCGGTTCGGCTTGGAATTCCGTCACGGCATTCAGTCTGCGGTAATCAATGCATAAGCGATGTTCTCCGCTTGGTTTGCGTAATAGGACTATTCCAGCGCTGTATGGGGAGGTTGAGGGGGAAATTATTCCAGCCTCTAATAGGGTGGCTATCTCCTGCTTGACAGCGGTTTGTTTGGCAAGAGGGATAGGGTACGGTTTTACTCGGACAGGGGTAGTGTCAGTCAAGGTCATTGTCACTTCAACTAACGGTGTCTGTCCAGGTATGTCCGTCAACACTGCTTGGTGTTGTGCAACTATCTCCATTATCTGTCTTTGTCTGTCTGTCGATAGTTTTGGGTTGATAGCTACGTCTCTGTACGTCTCGCTACTTTTCAGCGGATACTCGATAGCTAAATCCTCTGTTGCTTCGACTTCTTCGGCTATTGACAAAGCCATCAAATGATCTGTGGATGTTGCGTCATCGCGGTCTAGGTACCGTTTGAGCAAGTTGATGTGGTACATTCTCTCTTTTCCCTTGACCTTGATCCGGTAGTTTGTTCGCGACACTTTTTGCGTGACTACGTACGGGCCTTGCCTTGCAATTTCTAGTTTGTTGGACCCGCTGGGGAGTAGGAGTAGGACTTTGTCTCCTTCAGCTAATTCTCGCTCTTTGGTGTTTTTGTTGTAGTGCCGAGCTTGGCGCGCGCGAGCTTGTTTGATGGCAGACGTTGCTAGTTGCCAGGTAGTGTGTAGGCGGCCACGTAAGCGTTACGTACTGGGTAGCTGTCGGATAGTGCAGTGGTTGGAGCACCCGCTACTGTGTCGAAAGTGAAGCACCGTCCGGTGCGGTTAGCACTTGGATGGGTGACCGCTAAGGTGTGAAGCGACAAACAACAACGCCCCCAGTTGACTCAACTGTGATTGAGTACCTACTCTCTTGAGGGTGGGGAAGGTAAAGCAGCGAGGGAGAGAGTTGGGCATCACCCTCATTACGCTGGCCCAAGATAAGTGTGATCTCCAACATCACGCTCCCCTACGGCCACAAGGCTATGGGACTACCTTTACCTTTTTACCTACCTGAGAATCTGTCCATCCTCGCTTCAGTGCTTCCAGTGGACCCGCTATCGGACGACCAAATAACAAGGTTGCCGGGGGAAATCCCGTTGACGCGTGCGGAACCTCACGATACGCGAACAGCGCGGCTGCTACGTAGGTATCCCAAGTCTCTGGCTTTTCGTTTACGAGTTTGCGCAGGATGGAAATTAGCGTACCGTTAAACCGTTCGACTTGACCGTTACTCTGAGGGTGGTAGGGAGATGAACGAACGTGTTTCGTCTGAATGAGAGAGAATACTTCTTGCATCATCTTTCCCGTAAACTGCGATCCGTTATCTGTTAAGATTTGATCGGGAAATCCAACTCGTGTGAACATAGTGACCAGCGCTTCTGCTACTCGTTTGGTATCGATAGTAGGAAGGGGTGTTGCTTCACACCACATGGTGCAAGTATCCACTAAGGTTAGGATATACCGATTGCGCTTTTTTGTGAGCGGCAGTGGGCCTACGATGTCTACTGCTACTCTGTGGAATGGGGTACCGGTGACGGGCATTTCGCCTAGCGTTACTGGGACTGTCCATCTCTTTGATGCTACCTTCTGGCACTGGGGACAGGAGCGGACAAAGCGCGTAATGTCTCCTGTTATTCCCGGCCAATGATAGTGAGCGGTAATTCTCTGAATTGTTGCACTCACGCCCATGTGCCCGCTAAATGCAATGGCGTGTCCTACCTCTAGTACCTGTGGTCTATGTTTGGCAGGGACAACTAATTGAGAGTGGTCGTGGTCTGTCTGTCTGTACAGTAGTCCGTTTTTCTCAAAGAACTCTCCTTTCTTAGGTGGGTTATGCGCCTGAGGGAGTTTTTTGTAGCATTTAGCTAGTGTGGGGTCAGCTAGTTGATCTGCCCTCATCTCGGCTGGTGCCGGATTAGCAGGGAGATTATCTGCAGCGTCCTGTCTTATCTGTGCTCTAGTTTGGACTGATGCAAGCACCTGAGGCGCAATCGGAGTCCCTAAATACACATATTTACACCCTAGTATGATGTCATACAAAGGTGCATCCATTACTGCCGCTTTTACTTTTCCTGACACATATCGGGAGTCTACATGGACTATCGCGATTGGTAAGGTGGAGGCGGGTATGGATCGATCAGGGCCTTGCAAAGTGACGGTCTCGTTGGTGATGTCATCAGCCGCTACAAGAGTTCGACTGACGATTGCATCGTACGATAATCCGGTGTCGTATAGACATGACGCGGTTTTTCCGTTCACTACAACTGTTTCACTGACTGGGGGTCGGGACTTATCTGAAGTCTCCAGTTCAACGGTACTAGTTTGACTTACAGCCACTGTGTGCGTTTGATTCGCTGTTCTACGGCAATCAACTGTGTTATGGTTAGTTCTTTTGCAGTTAGAACAATATTTCCGGGGGTTTTGACCTTGACCGGGCGGTTTCACCGAGTTTTGGGTTTTCTTGTTATCCGAATTCGGCTGATTCTGATTAGACTGCTGTGTTTGTTGTGGGTGGAGTTTCTGGTTGTTTCCATCTCTGCTGGGTTTATCTGTTACCTTGCGTTTAGCTTCGTTTTCATGCGCGGTGGTGTAACGGTCCGCTAGTTTGATTAGATCAGCTAAGTTCTCGGCACCTTGTTCCGCGGTGAACATCCTAGTTTCTGGCGTCATTGCATCGCGTAACTGTTCGCTAAGGATTAGTTCAGCAAGATCTTCGAATGATTCTTCTAGGTTGGATAAGGCTAACCATTTACGCAAGTAGGTTTCCAATCTGTCTACAAACTGACTGTGGCTTTCACCTTTCTCTTTCCGCGAGTTGCGCAATTTCTTACGGTAGGTTTCGGCGGTCAACTCGAACCATATCAAAAGTGCTTTCTTGAGAGCTGGGTAATCGTTACTTTGTCCTGTGGGCAATTTCGTATACACGTCATAGGCTGTACCTCTTAATCCTTAAGCTAATTTTATGTTCCATTTGTTATAGTCAAGTTCGAATTCCTGTGCTAAGCGCTCAAACCGATCAAGATATGCATCTATCCTATCAACTTTCTCGTCAAATGGACTTAGGAAAAAATTCATGCCTGGAGTGATGGACGGAGGGTGGGGAGGGTTGTCAGATGAGTTTGACAGTAGGCTAATATTCGGGTCAGTTGCCCGAGCTGCTATCAACTGGTCCCTTTCCTTTTCCCTTGCTTCAATTTCCATCTTTTTTAGACGTTCTGCCATATCTAATTCCATGCCTTTTAACTTTTCTGCTGCCGAGCGTGCTCTCTCTGCCTCTTCCAACTCAAGGAGTCTTAACTTTTCAGCAGCCTTGTCCGCACGATCTCTTTCTTCAGCACGGGTTTTTTCCAATTTATCCCATTCTGAGGTTACATACGTGATTAAATCTTGCCCTGCCAGACCTAGTGCTATTCCCTCCTCCCTTAATTCACGGCGTACTTTTATGAAGTCGGCCATGATAGATTTCTAGATCTCCAGAGTCCAAAAGCAAGATAACCTAAATACTATTAGTCAATCTAGTTTAACACAAGTACAATCAATATCCCTATGTGAGATGTTACCAGCGATCCACAACAATTTTCGATCAATGCATAAGAAACAATTATCTTACATCAATCAATACATACATGTGCATACAACAATCAATTCAATTCATGCAATCCAAAAAATCAAGAAATGTTTTTTCCCAATGCAACTGAGTCAACTCTCGGATTTTGTACTAGACCACTGTTACGAATCCTAAGTGAGATAATGTTTTCTCTTCGGTATTATCTTAGGTTACTCAAGATATAGATACAAAAATTTAAATCCCGGACGAGCCCCCATATGTGATGATATTCTGGGAAAGATACGTTTATCTTACTAGGGGGTAAGACTTATTGATAGATGGGCGATGCGCTACCACTATCGATCGTTCTTTTACCAGAAGTCCTAAAGTGGTGTGAGAGACAGATCACGGTACTTTGGTCACATAAAATTTATATTTGTTCTCGGGAATTTTAGTATCATTTGGCTCAACTTGAGAACCGGTGATGACTAATCAAAAGACTAGATTATTATGTCTCAAGAGAAGAAAACTAATAACTACACAACAATACAAATAGAATGACACCAGTCGTATGTATGTAATTTCACTTTTTATATATTCAACACAAACTTTAACATTTCTGCATTAATCGGTAAATTAATAAGTAATATAGTTCCAAGTGCTGGGAAAATGTCTTAACAGGTTTCTTTCGTCATTTGCTACCTGCGGTCACGATTTTCACTGTTCGTAAGTTTCAAAGGTTCTAGTTTCTCGAGGGTATGACTCAGTTGTTGTGGGGGACTTAGCTAAGGTAAGTCGGGTCGCTCTTGAAGCTGTGGGGTTTGGACGTGGTCAGGTAGAATCGTGGTAGTTCTCCTTGGTTCCACGGGAGCGACGGTCAGGCGTTCGTCTCCACAAACGTGATGATCCCAGGCCCGACCTGTAAAAGTCGGAGCTCTGGCTACAGTATTCTCGTTAGCTATAAGGGTGCGGTCTCCTCTGCAAAGTGTCTATAGCATCAGACACCTGCAGGGTTCCCATATGCACAATTCAATTCGAATCTTAAGGCTACGGTACATCAAACCACATGCATACTGTCTCAGAAACAATAATCTGTTTCTGTAACTATATATCAAGAACATATTATTTATACATGGCAATCAATATACAATAAACATACACATATCAAAACTATTGGTGTTATCTTACTTGTAGACTCTGGGACTCGTGAAATCGTCTTTTACGTCTCTAGCACCCTCTTGATGAGATGGAGATAGACGAACACTGCAGTTTGTTCCCTTGGTCGACCCTCACAGCTTAACAGTTCTTTTGCGACTGACTAGCTGATTTTTGGTCCCCAAGGGTATGCAAACGTCCCTAGGAGTCTTCTGACCAATCGTTTTATTTCTCGTTTTCGTTAATCTCGCCTCTACAGAATTATGGTTCTAATTTGAATAGTTCCTCCCCTTCTCTCTCGTCACTGGACACGCATAATTATCTTTCAAGTGGAGTATCGGGGATAGAGTGAAGAACAGATTCAATAACGATAAGCGGTGCCTGCCCAATACGGGTGACATCATCTTGGTAACTTTTGGCTGGAGTGAGCTACTTAGTGTCTCATGGTGGAGTTAAGTTATTTAATCGAAGACAACGGTATGGTTAGTTTTTGACTAAAGTATGCTATTTAGAATTCTTGGTCGCCAAGCCTGTTGATGGTATCGGTAGCTCTTGGCGGTGTGACTGTTTCAAGGAAGTTAATTTGCCATGTGTGGGCTGCTTGTTGGCTAACTGTTGTATTAACGTCCAGTTACGTTTCGATGGTATCTCTGTTTCGCTAAGCTAATTTCCTACATGTTTGTCGTCAATATTTATGCTGTTACAGCGTGAGAACTGCGCTTTGAACTGATGTCTTTAGGAAAAAGCGCTATATAAATACCCTTATTATTATTATTATTATTATTATTATTATTATTATTATTATTATTATTATTATTATTATTATTATTATTATTATTATTATTATTATTATTATTATTATTGAATACCTTTTGTCTTATTTCGAAATTGCGATCGTTATGCAGGGATATTGTGCGGTACTTCCATCACTGTGTGAATTGGCAGAGAGAGCCGTTGCGGTCTACGATGATTGTTTGTGGTTGAAAACACAACAAACAAAAAAAACAAAACAAAAAAAAGACAAAGGTGTGATTATTCGATTTGAGGAAAAGGAAAGTCTTAAAGAAGCGTGACTGTTCGATGTAAAGGAAAGTGTGGTTTTTTTCTCCTTGTGAAAAGTGTGACGCGACGGTGTGTGATTTCAAGGTTTTCGTGGCTTAATTGTTGTGAATTTCCCGTGTGAAATTACCTAAATGATTTATCGTTCCCAAGGATTCATTGTATATTGCTTGGACAATTTGTTTAATGTCAAGATCGGTTGTGAAGTTGCTTCAATTGTGATGTGTGTGCTCCGGGAAATAAAAAGATATAATAATAATAATAATAATAATAATAATAATAATAATAATAATAATAATAATAATAATAATAATAATAATAATAATAATATAATACTAATAATAATAATAATAAATATAATAATACTAAAAAATAGTTTAGAAATAATAATATGATTAATAATAATAATATTAATAATAATGGACGCTGTAAGCGCCTTTTTCCTAAATCAGACTCCAAGAGCGGCGATCTGTTGCCAACATGCACGCTCAAATGTTACAGACACTCCTCCTACAAAACACACATTCATCATTCAAACATATGGAACACGGAAAGGAAATCTATTTCAGAGTCTGAGTAATTAAGTTTATGATTTCAAATTTCACTAGGAGTGGATTTGTTCCTGTTGATTGTTTGCGAACTAAATGTATGTGGAGAAATTGAGAATTGTGTCATAGGTTGTCGCTCTTGATGATAAAAGTTAATTGTGAGCTGCTAGGAAAAGACGAAAAGACGATAAACACAGGAACAAGCTTGTTTTCAAAAAAAAAAAAAAAACCAAATGGCTGTATTATGCAGAAAGAGCTTGTGACGGTGGGTCTATTGTTGCTGGGCTCTGCACAGTGGAATGCTATTACCCACTCGTCTTTCGTCTGTGGGGATCGCTAGTAAATCTCCCGTTGACTAATATTAATACATTTATATGTTTAGCTCGGTCTGTGTTAGGCTGGGGTTACAGAGATAGAAAGAAAATGGTAAAAGATTCACTGTCACACTAGCTCTCACATGGCTATAAAACATAGGTAGTCCAGCCACCTGTTAACAGTAAATATCACACATTTATTTCCTCTACTCTATACAAAATCTTCTAATCACTATACTAACTTAAAAGTCCAAATATCACTTCGAATAGTTCGCTCCTTGATAGTTCTATGCAGCTACTGTCTCATCATTGGGCTAATGGTGCGTTCTGCCCAACGGGTCAGAGTTCTGGAAGAGTGGACTATTGATGTCCTTCTATAGCAGTTTTGGTGCACGTTTTCAAATAACTTAGCTCTCTTGTAGATGAGCGGTGTTGTGGTGGAGTCTTCTCCTGGTTGGCAGACTGGTGGGCTCTCGTAGCTCAGTGCTTGAGGCTCCAATGCAGGCTGAATGTCAGTGTGGACTTTTAATGGTCTTGCTTCTGCTTCGTCTTTTTAACAGTGTCAGGCTGTGGCTAACTAGTTTAAATAGAATTTCACCAGTTCCTGCTTTTAGTCTTCAGATAGAGAGATCTTTCAGAGCTTAGCTCCTTCCTCTATGCAGTTCGAACAAAGAATGACTATCTATCCCTGTGGTCAGCCGGAAGCCCGGGAAATCTAAACCACAAGAGGCTTTCTCTGGCGTGGGTGGGTGTTACCGGCTATACGTAAGCTGAATGAGGTCACTGCCTAACTGAGCCAGCGTCAGCGTACATATGCTTAGCCCACAATAGATTTGCGTCGTCTGCTATACGACGACGTTAATTTACAAAGGTTACAGGCTAACTTATTTAAGGCGAGAAGTCATAGTGCTGTGTAAAACTGGTCCTTTTATAACAGAGCTTTTATTTAAAGTAACACACCCTGACCAAGTCCGTTCCACAGATCCTTTTAACATTCACAGCGAGTGCTACTCCACTGACCAAAATAAGCTCACAACAAAATGTAACTCGTTCGAAAGTTGTCGTTATTTTTTTTTATTAATTGAAAAAAGCCCGTAGTTTTTGTCCCTATTAAAAACAACCGCTAGCCAACAGTCGTGAGATAAAAATAGCATTTATCAAAGCCGGTAAGGCAGAACCAATCAATTTTTTAAAAAAAATGCTCGCAAAGTGTTTTCCTTTCAAGGTTGATAAAATAGACCCTGCCATAAGGGGTTTCCTTTTAAGGTTGATAAAATAGACCCTGCCATAATGGGTTTCCTTTTAAGTTTGATAAAATAGACCCTGCCATAAGGGGTTTCCTTTTAAGGTTGATAAAATAGACTCTGCCATAAGGGTTTTCCTTTGAAGGTTGATAAAATAGACCCTGCCATAAGGGGTTTCCTTTTAAGGTTGATAAAATAGACCCTGCCATAAGGGTTTTCCATATTTCAGACACCAAAGATACGCTCTTCAAGTTCGTGGTTCACTGAAAACTAGGGTGTGAATGTTAATCAGGGGAAATCAATCTTCTGTCAGAACCGAAGTTTAAGCTGTAGCGGGTTGGTTTGAGCAACGAATGCTCACTCTATCATTGTGTAATGCGATAACAATGCGAAGTTTAGGGTAAACCTGCTTTTGCCAAAAGTAAACAAAACATGCAGATTCGGATTTTTTATGTGATATGAGGGGGGTGAGGGGTGGGGGGGGGGGGGCGGATTTATAAAGCGCAGACATCACATATGAAATCTCACAGAGAAAAGAATAAGTGATTCGTGATGCTTAGTTAGAATGAGAATGCTGCAAAAACAAGAGTAAATACGGTTGAAAATCAGGATGGATATTTTGAGAAGAAGAAAAAAAAGAAAAAAACAAGAAGAAAAAGGGAAAGAAAAGGCAAACGTTTAACAGATTCCTTCACAGAAGAAGCACCACCGTAGGAATGATGTAAAAACAAGAAATGAATGAGTGCTAATGATTTTTAAACTGAAGACCTAGAAAGATTATACTAATAAAATAAGGAAAGATTTCCGTTTAAATGCTAGTGAAATTTAAAAAAAAATAAAAAAAATTATAAAGAAAAAAAAAAAAATGAAACGCGCCCAATTTTGTTTGAAAAGTGAGATGGATTTATTTTGAGCGTATGTCAGGGAAGGTCTGTTCGAAGCGTGGAGAAACAATAGAGCAAGGTTTGCAGATGCTGTAAGTTTACTGGATCGGGGACAGGTGCGGAGAGCGTTAAGAACCGCTGAACCTGTCTTCACCATCTGATAAAAGCCTAGAAAACACAATTGTTTAGTTAGACAAAAGCAGGAGCAGTGTTTACAAGTGGGTAAGACTTATGAGCGCATCGGGTCCCAGAGAGCATGGAGGGAGACGAGATGAGAAGAGTGGAGGTGGGGCCGGCGGGGGGGGGGGGGGTGGGAGGGTGGGGGTGTGGAGAAAGATATCTACGGAGTAAGTCTTCTCTCTCTCCTTTCTTATAGTTAAATCAATAAAAGCGGAAGCAGTGTTTACAAGTGTGTAAAACGGGGCCGAATAAAGAGAGAGAGAGAGGGGGAGAGAGAGAGAGAGAGAGAGAGGGAGGGAGAGGGAGAGAGAGAGGGAGAGAGAGAGAGAGTGTGTGTGTGAAGGGAGGAGTGGGGAGTGGTTGGGAATATCCACATAGGCAAAAACGAGCATAGGTCTTGTTTACCAGACTGGGCAAAACGGAAATCATCATTTTCACGTGACGTTCCTGCTCGGAGGTAGTTAAAAAGCTCGGAGTTGTGTGTACTAGGAAGGGTTTAAGCGTATGTAGAGAACAAGTTACGATCGATCTCCGTTGATTGCAGAAAACTAGTTCGTGAAACGCAAGCTGCGTCTATGGTCATCAAGTAGCGTCAACATCCCAAAGTGAAAGTCAACATAGGTTGCCATATACACTGTCTCAGTCATTCTTCTTCTTCTTCTTCAATCATTCTTCTTCCTCGATCATTCTTCTTCTTCTTCAATCCTTCTTCTTCTTCTTCTTCTTCTTCTTCTTCTTCTTCTTCTTCTTCTTCTTCTTCTTCTTCTTCTTCTTCTTCTTCTTCTTCTTCTTCTTCTTCTTTTCAAGTAGCGTCAACATCCCAAAGTGAAAGTCAACATAGGTTGTCATATACACTCAGTCATTCTTCTTCTTCTTCTTCAATCATTCTTCTTCCTCGATCATTCTTCTTCTTCTTCTTCTTCTTCTTCTTCTTCTTCTTCTTCTTCTTCTTCTTTTTCTTCTTCTTCTTCTTCTTCTTCTTCTTCTTCTTCTTCTTCTTCTTCTTCTTCTTCTTCTTCTTCTTCTTCTTCTTCTTCTTCTTCTTCTTTTTACTTCCGCCGTTGGGGTGCCGGGATTTTCTGTATAAATAGTATCCCCACTTTGTTGAAATTTTGTGCTTTACATTCCAACTGTTTCTGTCATTCTCATTAGTTGTTTCTCGTTCCTAATCTGTTCAATCAATCATCTATCTTCTTCGCTAGACAAGTCACCCATATTTTTTCTTGAAAACTCTCCCCAAACTCCGGCTCCCCATTTGTATATGGTGTCTGTTGGGTCAGCTTGGGACTATTGGACGCTTTCTGCCAAATGGTCACTCTGATTTTCTATCATATTATTATTTAGCAATGAAGGCATTTTATATGTATGTGTTTTGTTAATATTTGATAATGATGTTATATTATATGTGTTGCAGCATGAGAAAACCAGGCTAAAGTGTCAAAATATGAAAAATTACTTATTTATTTATTAACAAAGTACTAAAAATAATCTTCAAAATGCAAAAAACAGAATTGTTTTATCTTTATTGGTTGATGTTTTATGATTTTTTTTAATATTTTATTTTCTCGGGGGCTAATTTCCAGAAATTGCCTTCAAAGTTTTGAATTGTAAAATGATCATTACTTCACAACCAGAATTTTCCCATGCATGTATTTGGTATCAAAACAATCAGGAAGATGGCAGCAATATGGCAGTGAGTTGAGATAAGATGAGAAAATTCACATTATACACCATTCACACAATACTGAACATAAACAAATTAAAACAGTACGCACAATTTTATTCTGTACCCATCCATAATGCATAGTGTTTTTAAACATATTAGAAATAAAACAAGTGTTTAGCAAGTCTATAATAACTCAAACTCATAATAATATATCAAGAACATGGCCTGAATCAATCATTTTTCTAAAATAAACCCTATCATAATGCCCCCTCCCTCCCCCCCCCCCCCCCCTCTTAAATCCCTTGTCCGTCAAGTAATCTTTTGTTTAATTGCAAGCTGCTACATCAGCTGAGTTCAAATAGTCAAACAAAGATTACAAACTAAAAACAAAAGTTTCATTAAGTAGTTTTCATTCCTAATAATCAAGCTTTAATAATTCCCCGATTCTCCACTCCCTTCCGCACGTCGAATAAATCTGTCGCGTCACAGGTGTAAATCAAAATAACATGTCATTGTGCTCTATAAAGTTTAAATAAACACAAATATCAAAGCAAATACTAATTACTAGTAATTTGGTAAATAGTCCTCATGTTCATTTCCTAAAACAGACAAACCAACAATAATAAATACTGAGAACATAGTCAACTTGTCATGCTAGTAATATTGAATGCAGGCCAGACTACTTACCTTTTCAACCACCCCACCCCACCTCCACCCAACAAAATATACTACTGAAATATTTTCCACACTCCTACTGTAATTCTTTCACTGATATCGCCTTTTCAACCTTTACCTAAATCTATGCAAGTAGAATGACGGATTATTAAAGACACGCCAATAGCGAAGAGGCCTACGAAACATGAATCATTGAATTAAAACAAACAGTATCGTTTAATAACGGGATCAAGCTTCTGCTCGTCAGAATCATAATCCTCATCACAGTTCCCACTGGCACCATCATAAAAATAGTCTGAAAGCAGGTCTTGGAGCTCTTCAGAAGCAAAACCGGGTCGATTCAAGGCCCTAGCTACTCTAGCAGACGACACATCTACTGACGCTGGAGACGAAGCCATCACTTCCGGTTTCCAAAAAGAATCGATCACTTACTTTGACAAATTGTTTCTAACAAATGCAACATAAATATTGCAAGAAAACACTTGAAATAGATGTATGATGAGTTTATCTACATTAAAAAATTCACTTTGAACTAAAAATCGTAGAAAATCTATAGGAAACACTTCAGTTTTTCACGACCCGTCTAGAGACACATTCGAACACAACTTGTGTCAAAGCAAGCTTCGGAACAAGGAATTTCATGAAAAATTCATACGCCACACACTTTTATGTACCAAAACGTAGTACCAATAGGGACTTTTCACTCTCCAGACGTTATATATCAATCCACATTGGGGATTTCCCTTCATAGTCGGACAAGAAAAGTTGGGGTATCGGAGGTCAATTAGTGCCATTGTTTTAGCAAGGTGTGATCAACACCCTTATCAAAATCAACAAAATAAACAATGTTTTAGTAATTTTTTAACAAAATCCGTTTGGGATATTAAAGAAAAGTCTTAAATAAAGACAAAGAGGCAACAATCTTAAAATTGATGGGGTAGCCTATTTTTAGTGTTTTACGGCTGTAGCAGCGAATCAATCCTGGCGTCTTTAGCCGGGTTTTGTCATGCGGCAACACATATTTGTTTTTGTAAACGGGGTTACGATAAATTAAGAGTACAGCCTCAGCGTCCCCTACAGGGGATGCCTTTATTGTAAAGTGACTATCTGGTGGAGTGCCTTCAGTGTTACCATTAGGGTTGTTTCAGCAAATCTTTTATACACATCGGAGGCGAGTCCTCTTTCAACCAAGTTGTGGTCTTGATTCGGCTGTTTGCAGTCCGTTGGACTCTATAAACAATGACTAAATAACTTCTTCTTCTTCTTCTTCTTCTTCTTCTTCTTCTTCTTCTTCTTCTTCTTCTTCTTCTTCTTCTTCTTCTTCTTCTTCTTTCCTACTCCTCCCATCCCCCTCCTCATCCTCCTCATCCTCCTCATTCTTCTTCTTCTTCTTCTTCTTCTTCTTCTTCTTCTTCTTCCTCTTCTTATTTCCTACTCCTCCCACCCCCCTCCTCATCATCTTCTTCTTCTTCTTCTTCTTCTTCTTCTTCTTCCTCATCTTCTTATTTCCTACTCCTCCCATCCCCCTCCTCATCCTCTTCTTCTTCTTCAACTTCTTCTTCTTCTTCTTCTTCTTCCTCTTCTTATTTCCTACTCCTCCCATCCCCCTCCTCATCTTCTTCTTCTTCTTCTTCCTCTTCTTATTTCCTACTCCTCCCATCCCCCTCCTCATCCTCTTCTTCTTCTTCTTCTTCTTCTTCTTCTTCTTCTTCTTCTTCTTCTTCTCCCATCCCCCTCCTCATCCTCCTCATTCTTCTTCTTCTTCTTCTTCTTCTTCTTCTTCTTCTTCTTCTTCTTCTTCTTCTTCTTCTTCTTCTTCTTCGTCGTCGTCGTCGTCGTCGTCGCGGTCGTCGTCCCTGTCCCCCTCCTTTTCCTCCTCCTGCTTTTCTTTCTTCCCACAAGTGTTGAAACTCCTTTCCCTCTGTACAAGCATTCACATTAAACTAATTTGTCAGCGCAATGGGAAACCGGTGTGACAAGTGATCAAACGTGGATTACAATGCGCGCGTTGAAACAGCACATGAAACCATGAATAGCAGCCGGGGTCTGATGCATGGAACATGGAGGACTCGTAAACAAATTGTCCTAGTCAAAAACAGTGGTCTAATTCAAACTTTTATTAAACACGGTCAGTGCATGACAGTACGGTTGTTTATATCGTGGATTTGAATAGATGTTACACAGCAATAGTCGGTTCAGCCCCGATGCTTGAATCTTGTGTAACTCGAATTCGTTATCCACGCAGCCCGTTTACTCAGTAACAAGGCAGGAGTCGTCGTTGTGAGGTTTTCCAACTTTATTCGGCAAACATCATCAACATCTGCATACAGAATCTCTTTTCAAAAAGCAACTTTTTACAAGTAGACAGCGCGCTACTTACATAAAGTCTACCAACAAACTACTAAAAAGCGGAACGTCCCAGAATTACATAATCAGCCAAGCAAAGTAAATCTCGCCATCTCTTTCGTCATAGTACTCTCGAAGATTCGATCAACTAAGTACAACACTTTGACCCACGGAAACGAATAGACATTACATATAAGGCCTCTCTAGCAACGGCATAGATCAAAGATAAGTAAACACTATTATTGCACGCCTTGTGCTGCCTGAACACAATAACCACTTGAAAACAAATTGAGCGTCTCAATCGTAACAATAGAGTTGTACGCTATATCCTTCGGATGAGAGTATAAACCGAGGTCTAGTCTGTGTCGCATACATTCCATCATAACGGACTTTAAAGATCCTGACGCTCATATCCTAGACGGGTGAGTGCCGGTGACAAGAACACACCCAGCATGCACCGAGGTCCTTCTCCCCCATCCCTAGCTGCCCAGGATTGTGCTCAGTTGTCTGGAGCGTTATTATGATGCGCCCAAAGGCTGCAAGTTGGCGCCTCGGGCGGCTTGAGTTAGATCCTGTATCGGCCAGCGCCTTGAGCAGCTCTTGAGCTGGAAAAAGCGCTATGTAAGAACGATTAAATAAAGAAAGAAATAAAGAAAGAAACAAAGAAAGAAAATAAACAGACAAGTGAGAAATGCGTTTTGGACTTATCATAAGGAAAGAGTGCTTTATAAATAAATACCAGTAGTAGTAGTAGTAGTAGTAGTAGTAGTGTTATTATAATGACAGAATTGTTTCATTGCAAGACGAAATACAAAAGGAACGAAATTAGGAGTACAATACAGAACCACGCCAACAGTAAGTTGTTTATTGGACGGCCTCAAAGCAACAAGATGTTTACTGCTGTCACATAAAGCTTCTAAAAGACAAGGCAGTGATAGTCTTGTCTTTGTGTGTTGAAGATGCAGGTAGAATTTTTTAAATTTAAAGATCGGGGAGATGGGGAGGGGGGTGGGGTAAGGGGTGTCATAAAACTCTCTGAAGACAAGGCAGTGCCGAAGCCGTCTTTGTCGTGTTGAAGAATGCAGGAAGGATATTTATGAGATTGTTGGTTTTTCTCATAAAACTCAGAAGACACTGCAGTGATAGTCTCTTCTTTGTGTATTGAAGAATGCAGGTAGGATATTTGTTCAACCAGGTTGGGTTTCCTTATAAAACTCTTACAAGATCAAGGCATTGCCAGTCTCTGCTCTTCTTTGTGTATTGAAGAATGCAGGTCGGCTGTTTGTAAGATATAGTAAAGCGTGCTGAGAGAGGAAACGCCACGGACACCGATGTTTCGACCTTCCCAATCTTCCCTCATAAACGCATACAGCGAAACTGAGACTAGTGACGAAGGCTGCTCCCCGCGAGAGAGAGAGAGAGAGAGAGGGAGGGAGGGAGGGAGGGAGGGGGGGGGGTCGTAAATGCTGTCTGAACGGAGAGAGGGAGAGCGGGCGGAGGGGAGAGGGGGAATCATGAAAACAGTTGTTACGGTGCTTCGCTTTTCTCTTGAAATGTGGAAACAAATGCCCCGCGACGTTCTCTTTTACTGAGCAGAACGAACTACATTCAATTTGTAACGGCAAATCAAGTGTTGAATCGTGAAATAAGAGGACACGTAAAGCAATTCAATGTACGCGAACACAATATAGCCGCGCATGAGTTATGTATATTTGCATCGATTATTATCTTGTCATCGTTATTTAAATACGGACGAGGAGATGGAGGAGAAAAAGAAGGTTTGAGAAATTATGAATACCGTTAGGGGGGGGGGAGTGGAGGGAGGGGAGAAGAGATGGGGAATGGGTGTGCAAAACAAAAAAAAACGAGAGAGAGAGAGAGAGAGAGAGAGAGAGAGAGAGAGAGAGAGAGAGAGCAGCAGCAGCAGTGTATGATGCCCTACTGAAGATCAAAAGGCGCCGACCTGTTAGCTTTTCTTCGGGGTGTTCGCACCCGTATTTTCCACCCGGTGTCGTGTTTCCTACCCGGGATTTGCATCTTTCCTCTCCTGGATTACCAGTTCAATCTTCAGCTACAACTGCCATCATATGTGGATTATTTTTCACAGATGTAGAGCTTCTTGTGCTTTCTGCATAACGAGGTGATTTGCCGAACCAAGATAGTTTTAATAAGCGCGTGTGTCTGTGAACTGTTCTTCTGAAGTTTTCATTTCATTTTCAGCGTTTTTGTGTACTTGCATATATATCTACCTTTTTTTTGGTTTTTTAGTTGTTTTTTGGTTATTGCTGAATTTTTCCGTTGGATTTTAGGTATAAAACTGGTACCTTAAAAAAGGTTGTGATTTGCAAAACGGTTTGAAGAATATACATAAAACCTGCCATTACGATTAGGATAAACTTCCTTCAGCGGTCTAAGATGTTGACAGGTTATAGATTTACGGGCGAATCTCCTTTGGATTAGTTAGACGATTTTAAATTATATATTGTGAAAAGGAAAAACAAGTTGTAATCATGTTTGGTGTTCGCTCTAGAGCTGGAAACTTGCCCTATATGTGTATTAACAAACGTGTAGTCTGTGCATTTACCTTTTGTGTGTGAATACTCGGGAGGAGAATTTTGCGTGTGAATATTCTGTGGATAATTGTGTATGTTTTCGTGAAAGGAAAACATGGGCTACGTTTCTTACAGTTGAATTTGGAATGCCTCTTTTCTGTGATTGACTTTTTAACTTGGATTTCTATATTTCTCAAAGAAAATCGTAACGCGGATTTAAACCAAAAGAAAACAAACAAACTTGTTTTCCTTCTCAATATGGAATTATTGTCCGTTTATGAAGTTTTTTTTTTAAGAATTAATTCTCTTCATTCTCGGACGCACTTTGAAAATCTTCTACATGAGGGTTATTTTGCGCGTTGTTGATGTTGGGGTCGTCAGTGATGCCGATGTCGCCGTTATGTTCGTTTGAAGATAACAAAAATACAGTTTTGCTGTATGAATTCTCCATTGTGGGTAATAAAGTTTGGTTGACTTGACTTGACTTGACTTGACTTGACTTAGCTTGACTTGACTTGACTGGAGAATTCCATGAACTAAATTTCCAACGATTTTATTGATTGGATTATGACTTTTTCGGAATGCCACCCCCCACAAATGTAAAATGCTTTGTGGCCATCTTGAATAATTAAACAATTAACAACGATACGGAAGTCTTTGTGATTCCCTTTTAAAGAAGAACGTGTTTATGCCCAGTACAGTGGTAAAAGTGTATTATCTTCTTCAACGCTACATCAAGGGAGTGTGGAAGAAAAAGCTTGTCTCTGCTGTCCAGAGATGTACATTCTGTGGTGTAGAAAGGAGTCCGCTACATAATTCAGACCATGTTCTCCACCTTTCAGTGTGGCTCCTGGCCAGTGGAGATTTTATGTTCCAAATCTGACACTACAAAGAGGAGAAGATTGTCTCGAAGTGACATGAACGAGCCAAAATTTCCTTAATGCTCGTGGACGCTGTGTTAGTATTGGGGCTGCTGGCATTTCGTCAGTGGCGATTCTTGGATAAGCTGTACCGCGTCCTTCTGTCCGCTCTTCATTGGAGCAGCTCCGCACTGTCATCATCATCATCATCATCATCGTCGTCGTCGTCGACGAGGGAGGATTTAACCATGGGGAACGATGTGCTGCAGCTGGTGATGGCTCTTACAGCGCTCATGTCGCTAGCATTTCTGTGTTTCATCGCCTGTATCATGGCGTTCGGCCTGTGGATGTTGAAACATGTAATTTCATTATTCAGTGTCTCTAGCTCTGTTTTGCGTGTTTGCTATTGTATTTGTTTCACAAACGCATATGCACGTTGATATATATACTTTAAAAAAAATTATTTTCTTGTCCATTTGTGTTGCAGGCTTTTTGTATTGTTCGACTCCACCCTTCCCCAGCCCTTGAATTCCCCAACTCTACACTTCCACCTCTCATCCCCTCTGCATGAGCAATGAGCATGTCTACCGAGGGAAAGGATCGCGCTATTCTATACTATCCTGTCCCGTAACTCGAAGGTCGTTGGGGGCAACACAGATGATCGGTTAATCAGCGTACTCCTTTTTTCTCTGTCCTCAGCAACCCTCATGGCTTCGCTCAGTGTCAATCAAGCCAGTCCATTCTCGAATGTCGTCCTTCCACCTCTTTTTCTGTCTCCCTCTTTTTCTGCCGTTTTGCACCGTGCCTTGCAGGAGGTTCTTTGCGAGACCTGATGCTCTGGTGACGTGGCCATTGTCGCGAACCGATCAGACACAAGTACCGTGCAGGCACTCACATATAAACAAACACTCACACATGCGCTTCTGATCGGCCGGACGTCCTTCAGTCGCTGAGACGAGAAAAGAAAGGACCTACAAATAGGTACAACATTTAACAACTGACAGAGATTCATGGCCACAATTCTAATCACACTTTATTCATACAACTAACGCAACTAACATTTACTGACACGCGCTAAACTCAATAAAAGTGATGGGATGAAGAACAATGAACAATCACAATAGCATCAAAAAGAGAACAGAAAAAGTCAAAGTCACAAAGAGAAGGGTGAAGGAAAGGGAATAGATAGTTTATGGGAACGACCACATCTGGTGGGGGAGATGAGGTTCGATCCGGATCCACATGGTAAGATTATCGAAACTTGCCGTTTGCCCGGAACTTGCCACTTCAGGTAACAACAAATATCACGCACGTGGTTAGGAAAGAAGACCCATGCAGGTTGGTCGTCACCAAGAAGGGGTAGACGATGACTTGGACGAAGACAGGCGATCACGTAGAAACCACCTCACGATGAAGAGCAGAGGTGAAGTAAGTAGAGTGCAGAAAGGTGTGATAAGCCTGCAACAGGTAATATATCCGAGGTTATCGCAGTCTATCCCGGATGTATCCAACGTTCCCACTATTCCCCCTCTAATTCCCCCAGTAGGGGTGCCGGGGGTTTCTGTATACCTGTAGTGCTTTAAATTCCCACTGTCACTGTCTTTCTCATTTGTTCTTTCTCATTCCTACTCTGTTCTATTAATCTTCTTTACTATCTTCTTCTTCAATAGACCAGCCACCTACCTTTTTTCTTGAAAACTGTCGGGACAGAACTCCTCATTTGTGTGTGAGGTCTGTTGTATCCTATCCTATCCTATCCTATCCTGTCCCGTAACCCGGAGGTCGTAGGTGGCACCACAGATGATCGTTTAACCAGCATACTCCATCTTTCTCTGTCCTCAGCAGCCCTGATGGCTTCGCTCAGTATCAAACCAGTCCATTCTCGAATGTTGGCCTCCCACCTCTTTTTCGGTCTCTCTCTTCTTCTACCTCCTTGCACTGTGCCTTGCAGAATAGTCTTTGCAAGGCCTGATGATCTGGTGACGTGCCATACCATCGGAGTTTCCGTTTCTTCACCACTGTGAGCAGGTCATCGTGTTGTCCAATGGCTTGTGTGATGGTCTGTCGGACTTCGTCGTTGGTGATGTGATGTTATATCAGCTTGGGAATATTGGACTTTTTCTGCCATATGGTCACTAAGGCTTCCTATGATATTATTTAGCAATGTAGACATTTTATATTTATGTGTTTTGTTGATATTTTATACTGATGTTTGTATTCTATATTTTGTTTTTGTAAACGGGCGTGCGATAAATTAGATTCAACGTGATGCCTTTATTATACAGTGACCGGCCTGGTGGAGTGCCTTCAATGTTACCACTGGGGTTGTTTCAGCATATTTTTAATACGGACCAGGGATGAATCCTCTTTCAGCCAAGTTGTGGTCTTGATTTTGTGGTCCTGATTCGGCTATTTGCAGTCCACAGGACCCTGTACGCAATGAATAACTAACTAACCCCTCTCATTCCTCTCAGACCTCGGCACGTGCAGTGTCGCCTTTTTCCCTCTCGTGAACATGTGCAAATTTATTTTTAGGCTTACACGTGACTGGACGTGGTTGCAGTGCTTCAGCAGTGGAACAGCCGCCGACGGCCATACCCCGTCCAAAGCACGGCCAAACCAAAATTGACCGAAAATTACCACGTACGACCACGTCCACCAGATTTTCCGAACTTTTTGTACGTGATTAAGACGTGGAGTGCTGAGTGACCGAGGCAAGATCTTTGCCGCGTCCGATGCCGTTCAGATTTCTCTCCGCGTCCTGCCACGTCTATACCTCGACCGTAGCTCGTCTTAACCTCGACATCAACGCGAACAACAACGTCCACTCCACGGGTAACAAATTTTGGACGCGCTTTGGCCGTGATTCAGCCGTAAATGGCTGTGTGACCATGGCTTAAAAGCAACACGTATTTATTTAATTTACATCATGAAGCATTGTCGATCGCTTGATGTGAATTATCTTTGCTTTGCTAGACGGACTTTATTTCACGTAAAAACGTTAACTTTGAGCAAAGCCATGACGAAACGCCTTTAGGATGCAACAGCTTTCTTTTAAGAATGCTAAATACTAATACTTCCAATACTAAACAAATAGCCTATAGGACATTTGAAATTTTAATTTTTTTAACAGAGTTTGTTACTACTTGTAATAATCTTTCTGTCTCACGAAAGAATGAACCGAGCTTCACAATAACTTTAAAATTCAGTTAGACACACTTCCAAAGTTTACAAATATGTTTTATTACTATGATGAATGAAATCCTCTTTTTTTTTTCCTTCTCATTTGAGAATGGACTGGCTTGACACTGAGCGAAGCCATGAGGACAGAGAAAGATGGGGTACGCTGGTTAAACGATCATTAGTGGTGCCCCAACGACTCTCAAGTTACGGGATAAGATAGGATAGGATAGGAATGAAATCCATGGAACAAATGACATGCTCAACAGACCCACTGTTATTGTTAAAGTTGAGGAAGGGGCATTTAGAAAGGCTTCACGGTCTGTTTTTGCACTACTACTACCACCACTACTACTACTACTACTGCTAAACAATTTTATATTGCGCAATTCCCTATAACCAGGCTCAGCGCACTACTCTACTACTTCTACTAAATAATTTGTATATAGCGTAATTCCCTATAACCAAGTTCAACGCACTACTACTACTACTACTACTACTACTACTACTACTACTACTACTACTACTACTACTACTACTGCAACTACTACTACTACTTCTGCAACTACTACTACTACTGCTGCTGCTGCTGCTACTACTACTACTACTACTACTACTACTACTACTACAATTAAATAAATTAGTGCTGCTGCGATTGGTTATTTATTTAATTTTATTTAATCTTTGTTATATAGCATTCTTTCCCAGCTCAAGTGCTGCTCAAAGCGCTGGCCGATACAAGATCTAACTCAAGTCGCCCGAGACGCCCACTTGCAGCCTTTGGGCGCATCGTCTGACGCCCAGACGACTGAGCACAATCCTGAGCGACCGGGTATGGGGAGAAAGGACCCAGTGCGTGCTGGGTGTACTTGTGTAGCCGGCACTCACCCGTCTAGGACATGAGCGTCAGGATCTTTAAATGTCCATGCGATGGAATGCGTGCATACACAGACTAGATTGTGGAAGGACTGTATAAAGTGTATTTTGTACTTTTGAAGTATTATGCAGGTAGACAGGTGAAGTGATAGGTAAGGTGAAGTTGACGACGGAGGTTGGGAGGAGAAGAGTAGAGGATAGAGATAAGGGGCGACGTGGGGCGGAAAGATGGTGGCAGAAGATTACGTTTGCACCTGTCCGCTTTCATTCTCTTTGTGTGAACACTGAAGTTTAGGAGACACAAAAAAAAATGAGAGATACACTACAATCTGTGTGTTTTTCTTTTAATTCTTCTTTCTTCTCTCCTTTCAGGTGTGTTTGTTTCAAGAGCGGGTTGTATGGAAAGTAAACACTGACTACGTTATTCCGATACCTTTACCTTGGGTTTGATGTTCTCTCCTCCTCCTCCTCCTCCTCCTCCTCCTCCTCCTCCTCCACTGCCTTGATTTAAAAAATGCCATCATCATCATTTGTCATCACCACCATCATCGTCGCGCGTGATCGTCATCATCGTTTTCGTTGTCGATGTTTTGTTGTTGGTAATGTTGCTACCGCTGCTCCTACTAGCTTTCTTTCTGTCTTTTTCTTCCTTTTTTTTTCTTTAGTTCTTTTTGTTTCTTTTTCATTCCTTCTTTCCTCCCTTCTTTCTTTCTTCTTCTTCTTCTGAATGCTATGTGTTCAGGTGGTTAAACGTTGCACAAGTCTAGTTTCAGACTTCCACTTCAACACTCATATAGAGAGATAAGCTAATTACTGAATTGTCAGGTTGTCTCAGCTCGTCTTGGCTGTGAATTATCCTTTGTTAGTCATTTGGAGATAGGTGTGTGCAAGGGGTGGGTGGTGGGTGGGTGGTGTGCGCGTGTTTATGTGCGTGTTTGTGTGTGCGTGTGTGTGTGTGTGTTTGTAGAAAAGCCATTATTTTTAAACACTCTTTATAATCTACCTAGGTTCGTTTGACGGCCCCGTTATTTTGAGGGCAAAACAGTGTTCCGTTAGGGTTAGGGCTGTGTTAGCCTTAGGGTTAGGTTAAAGGTTTAGGTTAGAAATTTAAGAAAAAAAAACACAAAAAAACAAAGTCATAACAACGGCGTTTTTACAGATGTGTTTGTGGAGTGGGGGAGGGAGCGGGGCACGCGCGCGCCCACGTGTAGTAGTTGTTGTTGTTGTAGACGTCGTTGTTGTCGTTGTGTTTGTTGTTGTGACGGTGATGGAGGGAGAATGTTTATGAACACAACAATGTGGTTGCTATTCTTGGTGCGCATCGGCTAATTGGAAGCCCAACCGAACAATAAGTCTTCTCTTATCTGAATTCCCGTTGCCTTCAGTGTGACAGCAGTCGTCTTACTCAATGGCTGGCAATTATTAGAGACACGTAGAGACTGGGAGATGATGGGGTAGCTAGGGAAGAGACTGGGAGATGATGGGGTAGCTATTCAGGGCAGGAGCGGTGGAGGGGGGATGGGCGATGATGATGTTAAAGCAAACGGAGGAAATGGAAGAGCAAAGGTGCAAGTAATCATGAACCTCCACCCCCATAAAAATAAATAAACAATAATAAATAAACAAATGAATTAGTAATAATAATAATAATAATAATAATAATAATAATAATAATAATAATAATAATAATAATAATATAAAAAGAAAAATAAATAAATAAATAAGAAGAATTAAATAAATACATTAATTGCAACAACAACAACAACAACAGAATTAAGACAACACCAATTAGATCTATTAGAAAATAGTTAGGAGAGATGTAATAATGCCCTTCTTCAGTTCTGAAGCAAAAACAATACTGATAGTGACGCCCCAAAACTGCTGTGACGTAAGGATTTCTTCTTCTTCTTCTTCTTCTTCTTCTTCTTCTTCTTCTTCTTCTTCTTCTTCTTCTTCTTCTTCTTCTTCTTCTTCTTCTTCTTCTTCTTCTTCTTCTTCTTCTTCTTCTTCCTCCTCCTCCTCCTCCTCCTCCTCCTCCTCCTCCCTCTCTCTCTCTCTCTCTCTCTCTCTCTCTCTCTCTCTCTCTCTCTCTCGATGTTGGAGTGATTGTGTGTGCATGTGTGTGAGTGCATGTGTGTGTGTGTGTGTGTGTGTGTGAGTTTTATGATTTCCAAGTTAAAGTTAAAGGTTCTTTACTATGTTAATTTGTTACAGTTTAAGGGACAGATTGCAAGATTGGACTGTATCATTAGCCTAAACTCTTTATCCCTAATTTTAAAAAAAGTTTAACAGTCTCTCTCTCTCTCTCTCTCTCTCTCTCTCTCTCTCTCTCTCTCTCTCTCTCTCTCTCTCTCTCTCTCTCTCTCTTTTTCTCTCTCTTTCTGTTTCTGAGGGTAAAAAGATAGTTTTTATGTGGGTACCTAGTCACATGGACATCCGCCGCAATATTGCAGTGGACAAAGCAGCTAAAGAAGCTCTGCATCTAGAGTTCCCTTCAGAGATTTTTGCAATTTGTTCCGTACTCTCTTGCTTGTGTTGTATATAATTATAACTGATTCTAAACGGGCTCTTATTATAAACGGCTATGGCAGACCGAATGGTCTACTCAAATCAAGAACAAATTATTTCAAAGTCTTCCAGATTTGTCTGCTTTCTTGGCCTAATTTTGCGTCCACTTGCAAAGCAAAGAAGAAACTGTTTTGGGTCGCCTTCATATTGGGTATACTTGTGCCTTCATATTGGGTATACTTATCTCACCCATAGTTTCTTTTTAAAGGTGAAGAACCATCAGGGTGCTTTGTATGTGATAAGTCCTTTTCCGTCCGCCATTTTATGTCTGAATGGTCTGATCTGGGTGCTGAACGAGAACAATATTTTGATTCGATACCTTTTAATGAGATTTTAAAAGTTTAGAATAGTGAACATCTATTTCAATTTTTACATGATGTTGGTTTATTTTATCGCATATAGGTCATGTCATCTTGTTTCTATAAGCTTATTTGGTTAGTTTTTTTTTTTTTTTTTTTTTAAGATAAGGCTGGTTTTTATTTACATTTTTTATCATATTTAAATGTTAGTAGTTTAGTCTGATTTTGATTAGTGTGTCCTGATTCGGCACTTGGCAGTCCGTTGGACCCTACAAACTTTGAATATGCAATCTACCCCCCCCCCCCTCCTCTACCCCCTTCAACGTCAACATACAAAAATAGATCATCGTACAATGGAATGGCTGTATATTTAACCCATAGTATGCAACAGCATTGGATTATTTGATCAGACATGCATGAGAGCTCAAGTGAGGGTCATGGTCATGTCAAGGTCACTGAAGATCAAGGTCATCCTAAGGTCACCGTTTTGGGGGCATAATACAACGTTTGCTGTCCTTTTTATTTGCTAGTACATGAGTTCATTTTGAGCCAGAGGTCAGTGTCATCTCAAGATCAAGAGCATAGAAAGATCAAAAGTCAGTGTTTGCATTTTAATGCCACCATTTCATGTTGTTTTTCCTGGCACTCGTTTTCATGTTAAATTTCGAGTTATATAAGGGGCTTGCGTACTTCTACTTTTGTTTAGCAGGTGGTTCCCTGCCCTGCCATTGTAATCTTCTGGCGCTCTCCGGGAGGGTGTCATAGATAGGATACAGGTGAAGAAAAGTCTAACAAAAGGAACAGGGGAAGCCATCAGGATGTGTTTTGTGTACGCTGTTAAAGGAAAACTATTGTTTCCGCAGGGGACGCAACTCCCTGCCCAACCTCTAAATTGTCTTTCTTGTTTTTTCCTTTTTTAAAATTTTATTTGAATCTTATTTAACCGTTTGATGACGTCAATGTCTAGGTCAATGTTCTGCCGCTCTAGGTTGTACTTAAATAAATAAAAAAGTGTGTGTGTGTGTGTTTGAGGAAAAAAAAAAGAGAGAGAGAGACACGAGAGAGAGAGAGAGAGAGAGAGAGAGAGAGAGAGAATAATTACTGGTGTTTGTGTATCACGAGACGGAAATAAACTGACATTGATTGAAGAAGTAAATTACAGCGCAATAAATCTGCTGCCTCTTTATTAATTGTATGAAAGCCGTAGAACATCGAACATTAACAACAAAGTATTATTATTTTGCTATAGCGAATATAGGAATCCGTATGGAAGTTTAACGTACATCCGCCATTGGCGAAGTGGCAGACTGGGGAATAAAACTATCCCAAGAAAGAGGGGTGGAGGGGTGAGACTGATTTCAACACTGAACCATCAGAGCAATCATGGTGCTAAGATGGGCAGTGGATCTGACCACTTTTGTATTGCCCATCACGGGATTGGGACTTTGGTCATCGGTTGTTCCAGGCGAACAAATAACCTATTATGGATTATTAATACTTCTGCATCGCAGTGGCTCACAATTTGCTGACTTTTCATGTAGAAGCACAGTGATATTCTTACAGGAGAAACGAGTGAATGGGAGGAATGCTATTCAATAGTTGATAACAGGGAGGGGCTAGCTTTCACTGAATGTATGGATACACGAGAGAGAGAAGGAGAGAGAGAGGGAGATAGGGGGGGGGGTCAGATAAGGAGGTAGATGGAACTATGGCTGAAAACCCTATATTACGTATTACTGTCAACGGTGGGTGAAAGTTCAACCTGCGAAGAAATCCATGGGGCAGATATCGTCGCAATGAAATGTAGTCATTTTTAACAAAATCTTAATAGTACGATCATATCTCTTTGCGAGAATAGAAGAGTAAAAGAGAAGGAGAAGTTGTAGAATAATCTGCGTATGAATTGTCAGCGTCATTGCCTTGAATCCACAAACACGCGATATGAGAGACATAAGCTATTCGACATAAGCTATCCGTCCAATGTACAGTGCGAACTACGAACGTGACAGATCGCTTCCAGCATCATCATGCTTATGTATTGCGTACTTGTTGATGCAGGAAGCGAATTGAAGCATGTACACTTGTTGATACTGGAAGCGAACTGTCAAGTTCAGAGAAAGTCAATGGGTCAATGAGAAAGCACCACAATCAATGAGAAAGCACCTAATCGCCTATTTTAAAAAAAAGTTGATTTAAATGGGTAAGTACCGAGAAACCCCTTAAAGTCCGCAGTTAAAAATTATATTAGCCTACTTAATGACACCGACAAGAATTTAGCGCTTCCAGTTTCAGCAAATGAGCATGATAAAATACTGAAACAGCTGACGAGAACTCAACAGAAAAGCGTGGTGATGTACCGAGAAACCTCCACAGGCAACAGATAAAAAGTATAGGATCATATCTAAATCAAGAATTTAGGCCTTCCAGTATCAACAAACGAGCATGAGAATGTACCCAAACGCCTCTTTATAATTCCACAGATGACTTTGCACCATGGAAACAACACCAAAGACAGCACATAAAAATGATAATGAGTAGCCTACCTAGTAACTCGCAAAGACTGTAGCGCTAACAGGCCAACAAGCAGCATGAGAAGTTTTCCCAAAATGGCTCATTAAAAATGTACAGATAATTATTAAGTGCCAAAAAACCCACAGAGATAACAGATACAAAAAACATATTGCTGCCAACAATTAGCACTGCTAGAACTGTTGTCCGAAGAAAACTGGAACGAGCATGGCAAAGTACCGATAATGTATTATGATCAGGATTGTTGTCTTCAAACATTTTAATGAGAGAGAGAGAGAGAGAGAGAGAGGAGAGAGAGAGAGAAGGGTGGGGGTGGGGGGAAGTTGTGTAACGGTACGAAGAGGGGCTTAGTGTCTCTGCTGCTGGTTGTAGGTATTTAGTATGTATGTGCCCGTCGACCCATCAGCTTCTCGGCTGGACATCTGTTCTTAGAAGTCTTATGGACCCATTTCGGAAGGAGGGAAAATACATTGTTTAGTACTGCATCTTAGATAAGCCTTCAGGTCTCAATTTGGAACGAGTGTTTAAGTCAAAGGGAAATACATAGCATGTTTTTTGTTTGTTTGTTTTTTTAAGTCAGAAGAAAATAAATTGCATGTAATTTTAAGAATGAGGTAAAATATATTGCAGATGCATTGGAGTAAGTGGAGGCGTAGATTCTTCTTCTTCTTCTTCTTCTTCTTCTTCTTCTTCTTCTTCTTCTTCTTCTTCTTCTTCTTCTTCTTCTTCTTCTTCTTCTTCTTCTTAACCGATTTCCATTCACTTATGCTCCTTCTCTCATTCATTTGCACACTTTCAGCGTTTTCTTTCAAATTGCGGAGCGGCAGAAAAACGGCAGCGAAACGATGTAGCCGGCACAATGGAACGTCGAATTACCGAGCATGGGAATATACACCGAGGTTTAGTCTGCGCATCGCATGCTTGCATTCCGTCGCATGGACCTTAAAAAGTCCCATGATGTTCCTGTCCTAGGCGGGCCAGCGCCAGATACAATACACACCCAATAAGCACGACGTCCTTATCCCCCTGTTACACGGTTATTTATCAAGTGCTGATTCGGCCCCGATGCTTAAATCTTGATATGTGTACCTCGAATTCGTTTATCCACGCAGCCTGTTCACTCAGCAACAAAGCAGGAGTCGTCGTATGAAGTTTTCCAACTTTATTCAGAAAACGTCAACAACTGCATACAAGATCGCTTTCCGAAAATCACTACAAAGATCATCCTCACAAGCAGACAGTGCATTACCTATATAGCCTCTCTGCCATCGAGAAACATTCGAACATTCCAGCGTGACGCAATAACACCCAATCAAAAATAAAACTCGTCACCGGGACTATGCACTGTCTTACGTCATATAACCTTATTTAGGTTAGAAGAATCTCTTAGCTATTACTAGACCTATTTGGAATCTTCGGTCGATAATAAACAAGTGAATCCAGAAAATTCTCAACAATATCGACCGACGAAAATTATTAACATTATACAAAGCTTGTTCTAACAAAAACCCAAAATCAAATCAAAGGTAAATACACGCTATCATTGTATGCTTTGCAATACAAAATGATCGGATCTATCGTGTGCGTCTCAATCGTAACATCCCCTCTCCACCACCCACCCCACCCCCAGTGGTAGAGGGTTTGCCTGCGACACCGATGAACCCAGGTTCCAATCCCGTGATGGGCAGGATACAAAGTGGCCATTTTCACTGTGTGATTGCTCTGATGGTTCAGTGTTGATGTAGGTTCCTAGTCCTTCTTCCCTGGGATGGTTACCCCAGTCTGCCATATCGCCAATGGTTGGGATCTCCGTTCATAGGTCATTGCACAGTGGAATGGCTGTTTATTTAACCCTTAGTATGAAACAATATTGCGTCTTTTGATCAGGCATGCATGAGAGGTAACGTGAAGGTCAAGATTATACCAAGGTCAAGGTCATCACAAAGTCAACGGGTTTTTTTGGTTGTTTTTTTTGGGGGGTGGTGGGGGTGGGGGGTGGCAAAGTACAACTTTAGCTGTAGTTTATTTGATAGTACATGAGTATATTTGGAGCCGGAGGTCAAGGTCATCTCAAGGTCAAGAGCATAGAAAGATGTTGCTTGTAGTAATTTATCATTATCTTCTCCTCCTCTACATCATCGGCCAAAGCAGCCTCCCATCGCCAGCATTGTCTTCCGTCATTCACTTTATTTTAGTTTTTATCTCTGTCTCGGAACAGCGATTATTTTCCAATCAATGTTATATTATCGCCGATGCGAAAATAGTACAGCTATATTTGACGCGTTGGGTATTGTTTTCAAGACAGTCTTTTTCATATCCATTTTGAATAATCGGCGATTCGAGCATGATTACGATACGTGCACGTATGGAGATTTGTTTGTTTCTTTTTGTTTTTTAGTTATATTTTTTATTTGGCCCCAAAGCCGTTATTTTCACATCAATTTTGAATAATCGGCAATGCGCATATGATGCATGTTAGACATGATGTACTTAGTTTTAACTTTACACCACCAAACGATGACAGATTGTAAAGAAGATGGTAATGATGATGATGATGATGATAATGATGATGATGATGATGATGATGATGATGATGATGATGATGATGATGATGATGATGATGATGATGATGATGATGATGATGATGATGATAGATGATGATGATAGATGATGATGGAGGACTGCTGCATCCTCCTACAACGTCTTAAAAACACTTTTGGGATTTCCGGCTCTTCACTCAACTTGTTCTCTTCGTATCTTTCTGACAGGTTTCAAATAGTCTGCATGAACAGTGCCAATTCTTCTTCAGTCCTACTGTTACACTCGTTGTTGGTTTTTATCAGTAGTTGATTCAGCCCCGATGCTTGAATCCTGATAAGTGTAACCCAGATTCGTTTATCCACGCAACCTGTTCACTCAGCAACAGGGCAGGAGTCGTCGTAGGAAATTTCCAACTTTATTCAGCATACATCAACAACTGCATACAATCGCTTTTTCCGCTTTCTCTCTTTTTGGACAGTGCATCAATTATATAGTCTCTATACTCCAGAGAACTTTCGAACGTTCCAGCGTGACGCAATTATAACCAATCAGGATAAAGTTCGTCATCACTGTCTTACGTCATACAACTTTCTTTACCGTCCAAGAATTTCTCAGCTACCGGTAGATCAATCTAGACGCTTTGATCGATACAGCATCGTACTAAACAAGCAATCCTAGAAAATTTCTTCAAAAAATATCGACCAACGAAAATTATCAACATTATACCAAGTTTCTTCTAACAACAACGCAAAATCAAATCAAAGGTAAATACACTCTGTTATTGAATGCTTTGCAAAACAAAACGATCGGATCTATCGTGCGCGTCTCACACGTACTATCGTGCGCGTCGCAAACGTAACACCTATTTACCTGTGGTGTTTCTCAAGGCTCTGTTCTTGGTCTAGTTCTTTTCGCTCTGTATACGCCCGCTCTCTCTGACATCATCAAAAATCACCACATCAATAATTACTTCTGCGCTGAAGATGCTGCGGCTGCTCTGATGATGATGATGAGGATTAAGATGACGACATCGAAGACTCATGTTTGCTATGTAAGCAAGAGTATTACTGTAGCGGAAAATGCAGGAAGAGGAGATATTTATACAGGTTTCTTGGGTTTTGTGAACACTTAACTATCGAGCCACATCAGATAAACAGAGGAATCTGCTCTGAGTTGCCTAGAAAAAAATCGCCGCACGAACTATTTTTGCTTGTGGACAACCTTTTGTCATAAGCGAACGCTTTTAAAATGGCGCAGCACATTTGACTGTGCAACAGCCAGTCAAAGTGAAGTCGGCTGAAATTTAAAATTACTGTCAATCACACTGCAATAACCACAATACTATCAAACATAAATAATAATTGATGCCGATTGTACATAAACATAATTATTCCGTCAAATAACAAGTATACAAATCTTTCCAGAATTTAAGTGACAAAAGTCTTTCATTGCTATTTCACTGTTTAACACATCGCCATTCGCAAATTGAAAGCCCACCATTCTGGCAGCCATCTTTTTCTCTTCGCAAACAACCTTTCGAGACCGCTACTGAGCGCTCTCTGCGAAAATAGGGTTGCTCAGGCTTTCCGCCAAAATAGTTTTGTAGCGTTACCACAGAATTATACTCAAACGGAAAACTCCCGTCATTTTACAAGAGTTGTGTCCCTTGAAAATGGATTTGATTAGGGTCATAGTGGCGGCTGTGAAAGTGAAGCAGAGAGAACAAGAGAGAATCACTTTGTGGCACCGCAACAATATGTACACTTTCAGTTGCAAAGAGAACTCTTTATTTCCTGTTTTGCTTGACGAATTAAGTTACGTGTGATAATTACCTATAATTAATTGCATGCTATTTGCAAAATATTTTATTTGTGCAAAAAGCCTATGCACAGAAGAAAAAATGTGGATTAACTCCTTTGACAGTTTTTGAAACAAATCCTTTTTGCAGTGATTTGTTAAAACAAAAATGGCCAGATTTTTTTAAATATATAAATAAAAATTGAGGTGTTGCTACTTAATTCAGCTTTCCTTAAAACACAAAAGGATGGTGTTTGTGATCCAAAATGTAGCAAAGCACAAACTCATACAAAGGCATCGTAAATAATGGTAATTCTATGTTTACTCATTGTATGTAATCATACAAAGGCATCTTGAAAAATGGTAATTCTATGTTTACTCATTGTATGTAAGCCTAAAACAGCTCAGCGCATACAGCTTGAGACCACTTGAATGAAATTGTATGTTATATAATGCATATTTATTAAGTACTTTTGCTGTTGTTGGTAATTATATTAAAATTCATCTTGCCACATTCATTCCATGGTTGTTTGAACTCTGTTGTGTACATTTATGTTGAACATGATGCTAAGAACCATAGTTGGATGAACTTTGTTGTGTTTTACATTGAACATGATGCTAAGCACCTCACTCTCCAACATTCTCTCCTTTTCTCCCACCTTTTCATTTCTTTCTCATCACGTTCTCTACCGTCATTTTTACATAATTATTTTTATATTGTTTAAATATTTATTCTTGTGAACGTATGTGTGTGTGTGCGTGTGTGTGTGTTTGCGCGCTTGTGATTGTGAGCGCTTAAGTTTGGTTTTGCGTGTTTAAAAATAATATTTTTTTCTTCTTATTCTCCCTTTTCTCTCCCACTTTCCCTCTCTTCCTCTCTTTATATGTTTCTCTGGGCGTGGTTTCTTGTGTTGTTGAAATACAATGGCTGTTGTTTTTGATTGAATGTTCCCACTCACATACCTACCAACATTACAACAAAAACATTTGTAAAAAATAAAATAAAAAATAAAATAATAGATACAAATGAATCAAGATATTCAAGTGAAAAGCAGGAATATAAAAATACTTAGAACTATATTCAGTCATTAAAAAATGTAACAATAAAAAGCACTTAAAGTTCAAGTTGAATTTATTGTCAAGTACACATTATGAATTTTAGGAATATGTATTGGTACAAAGGCCAATTGAAAATACAAGTTGAACACTACAACACCGAAGCACGCACACTAAATGAAATAAAAGGGGGAATATACGTGTGTTTATAGGCTGTGTGTTTTTTTTTTGTTTTTTTTTTAACTACTGACATATATTTATACTATTTTATAGCACTGTGTAGTGCTTTCTTTTTATCATTGCTTCTTTATGTGTTATTACCGTTGATGTCTTTGTGTGTGTGTGTGTGAGGGTGTGTGTGTGAGGGTGTGTGTGTGTGGATGTGGATTTTATTTTTTATATTTATATTTTTTATATTTCTGATGATTTTTAACGTGTTTTTATCTCATAATGTTTTAATATTGTTTAAATATTTATTCTTGTATGTGTGTGCGTGTGAACGCTTAGAGCAGACTTTGTGCTTTAAACAATATTATTATTATTATTATTATTATTATTATTATTATTATTATTATTATTATTATTATTATTATTATTATTATTATTATTTTTATTATTATTATTATTATTATTATTATTAACTTTTTAACATATATATTAATTTTTTTTAAATTATTATTATTATTATTATTATTATTATTATTATTATTATTATTATTATTATTATTATTATTATTAAATAGAAATTATACATTACACATCTACAAAAACCACCAGTAATCATTAAACACAATGATGCTTATTATTGATCATCGTTCCATAGGCCTACAGCGCAGCAGCCTTACAAACGTGCAGACACACGAGTTCATTCACATGCATAGACAGACACTAAACACATTACAATAATTAATAATAGTAATATAAACAATAAATGAATTAATACATAAATACTAACGCTCCGATATATAATGAATTAATACATAAATATTAAAGCTCGCATATATAGATATAGATATATAGACATATACATATATATATATATATATATATATATATATATATATATATATATATATATATATATATATATATATATATATATATATATATATATATATATATATATATATATATATATATATATATATATATAGCGAAAAAAGTGACCTATCAGAGAGTAACAGATGTATTGTTCTGTAGTAGCGTCTTCTACAGCTATCAACCCATTCTCAAAGGAGGTAAGCCATTAAAGTGGCTTGTAAGCGTTTTATAGGAGTTTTTCGTCTGGGGAATGGTCTGTGACGTTACGTAGCGCTCTGGCTAGGAAACTCGGGGCTGAATGCCGTGAACATAGGAATCTGAGAGCAGTGGGGCGTAAGGCTCTCTGTCTCCCTCTTTCTCCCTCTCTGTCTCCCTCTTTCTCCCTCTCTGTCTCCCTCTTTCCCTCCCTCTACCTCCCTCCCTCGCTATTTTCCTCCCTCCTTCGCTTCCCCTATATATCCTTGACGGGTTCTGTATATTATCTGGGGAAGATGTTGATTATAGTTAGGCAGCATGTAACCGTATGTTGCTTTGTGTGCGAAAAGTGCAATAGTGGGGTGCATGTTTTATCTGTATCAGAGAAATATGTGCACTTTGTTGCGACACCTGTACGTTTGTTGGCTGGCTTGGTTGATACAAATATGTTGGGTGGTGGTTTAGAGCATTACGGCCTGTATTACCTAGAAAGTTCGTGAAGATTCAAAAGGTTTTTTTTTGTTTTGTTTTTCAAAGGTCTTAGATCCCGAACCTAGGTTTCTGAACCCTTTGGACAAAAAAAGGTTCAGCAACCTAGGTTCAGGATCTGTGAACCTCGAAACAAAATTTTTGAACCTCCACGAACCTTTCGCGAACCATACAATGAAGATTTTTATTATTTTTTTTTTAAATAGTGTTATTAGTAAGTTGTGTTTGGGATTTATTTGTCCATAGGGGCCAGAATTTCACACGCTAAACTATAGTGTGCACGTTCCTTGTCTGTTGCAGGCCTTCGAAGACGAGATTCGTCGTCGTCGTCATGACCTTGGGCAGTTAGAGTCCTCGGCTTTGGCCTTGACTGAGCGAGGTGCGGGTCCTGTGGTAGAGCCTGAGCTCAAACGACTCAACCGAAGGTTCTTGGACTTGTCGTCCCAGCTTTCCAGGTCAGTCGCCTTGTCATTGATATTGCATAGTATTGTATTGTATTGTATTGTGCAATAGTTATACCGGCTGTCGATTCAGCCCCAATGCTTCAATCTGTGTTCGTATCCACGCAGCCCCAATGCTTCAATCTGTGTTCGTATCCACGCAGCCCGTTCACTCAGTCACAAGACAAGAGTCGTCATTATAAAGTTTTCCAACTTTATTCAGCTGCAGACGCAAACAGCATTAACAACTGCATTAAAACCCCTCTATCCGAACGCGCAGACAGCGCTCACAGCGCTTTAGTTTTCAACAGTGTCGACAAACGTACAGCATTCCAGAATGACGTAATCAATGACCAATCAGAACAAAAATCGTCACGGGAAATACGCACAGTTTTACATTATAGAATGTGCTACACAGTTCGATTATTTCATTACCCGATACATGACAGATCTCAAATCTTCCGTCGGTAATATGCATTGAGCAACTGTTGACTCCTTCATCTATATTTTATTTCCTTTTCGCTTATTTTTGCTGTTTTTTTGTTCCCCCTTTTGCTCTTTTCGCTGCCATTTGAATTCATCATTTTCACTTTTCGCATTTTCTGTACACACCCCCCGGGGGAGTACCCGGGGTGTCTGTATAAATAGTGTCCCGGGGGTTTCTGTATAAATAGTGTCCCCACTTTCTATAATTATTTAGTGCTTTAAATCCCCACTGTCGCTGTCTTTCTCCTTTGTTTTTATTTAATTCCTACTCTGTTCTACCTACCTTTTTTCTTTAAAACTCTTCCAAAACTCCTCATTTGTGTGTGAGGTCTGTTGGGTCAGCTCAGCTTGGGAATATTGGACGCTTTCTGCCAAATTGTCACTGGGGTTTCCTATGATAGTATTATTTAGCAATGTAGGCATTTTCTATGTATGTGTTTTGTTTATATTTTATAATGATGTTTATGTTTTATTTTGTTTTTGTAAACGGGGGTTCGATAGATTAGAGTATAGCCTCAGCGTCCCTTGCGTGGGATGCCATTATTGTAAAGTGACCGGCTGGTGGAGTGCCTTCAGTGTTGCCACTAGGATGTGTTTGTATGTAGATTAAAGTCACACGACACTTTCGCATATAGGTGACTACTGGACTGATTTATACGGACACCAGCGGGCCAGTTGTTGGTAAAGGGGAAAATAATATGATCACACGTTGACCAATTCGGGATTCGAACCAGCGACCTTTCGGTTACTAGCAAGACGCTCTAACCAACTGAGCTACCCGGCCCCTTTGAGCCACTAGGATTGTTTCAGCAGCTCTTTTATACGAATCGGGGTTGAGTTTTCTTTCAACCAAGTGGTAGTTCTGATTTTGTGGTCCTGATTCGGCTCTTTGCAGTCCTCTGGACTCGTAAGCAATGAATAACTAACTTTCTGTACACCAGCGCAAAGTTCTAAAGCAAAAATGCAAATATCACGAGTCATAAAAAATAAATAAAATGGATTTATAAAAATAAAGTAAAAACAAAACAAAGGAAGGGTTAAAAGAAATTAATTAAACAAACTAAGGAACAGGGCTCAAATTTGACAGACAGCGAGTTGCATGAAGTTATGTTTTATCTTCTAGATTATATAGAGAAGAAAACATAGTTTTATTTACCAACAGTCTTTATTTTTATTTTCCGTTGAAACTAAACTTTCTTTGATCAAAGACAAAATCTATCGGCGAAGATTGACGAATGTAGACATCGGACACACCTTCGCAGCGCGCAAAATAAAATATGAATTATGCTATCGCGGCAAAGGTAGTCGCGCAAAGGTCAAAATGAGTTCAGATGTGGTCACGTGGGGGTCAGCGACAAGCATATTCTTAGCCTGCCACGAAGCATGACGAAACATGTTTCAAGTCGGAAAGGCCCTTAAGCGGTGTGAACATGCTGGTGATGGTTATGAAACTATTAAACATCGTGGTTTCAGATACAAAGATGCCGTGTCACCGACAGCAGCAACAGTGCCAGTGGTGGAAGATGCAGAGATGGAAGATCTTCCAGAAAGCTACGTGTCTAGGGACGCCTTCCACAAGGTCACATCCTCTTACACCTCCTCCTCCTCAGGTAAGTTTGTTTACCTTGCTTCACTTTCTGGAATCGGGCACTCCTTTCTGTCAGTCTGTCACTCTTTTAAAAAAAAAAATTCTTTGTTGCTGTCTTTCTTTTTGTTTTTCTTTCTTTAATATAGTGAGTTTATAGATATAGACTATAAGTTACAAGTAAATGTCAGTATCGGTCCATGGTTTTACTTGAAGAAGATTTTGAGAAATCAAAAATTCTTTGTTCTGAAAACGGGTGTTTGTTGTTCTTTTTTCTTTCTTTCTTTTTCTTTTTGGAATTCTTTTCTTTTCTTGCTTTCTTTTTTGCTTTCTATCGATCTATATTTCTTGTCAAATTAGGTTTATGTCCTCAGTGTGTGCAACATCAACGGTTGCTGCAAACAGTGATAGGACTGTTGGTCGTCATTACCGACTATAATAGAGACCTTTCGATAGCGAGTGATCGTGGTTGTCTTTCGGGACTACGTTTTGTCAGTGAGGTCAGCTCATTGGTATGCAAAGGTGAAAGGTAAAAAAAAATTCGTAGAACCGATCTGCATGGTTTCGCACAAAAGGGCATGGCCAAGAAATGTTGTTTATTTGACCGGTTGTGTGACATCAGAAATTGCGTGAATTTGTGTACGGGGCCAATTTAGAGTAAATGTTTACTGCAAATTCTTTAAACAATTATTGACAAATAAGAAGTTGTAAAAACCTTTTGTAATAATACTAATAATTTATTTTATAGCGCGATAGTGTAAGGGAAGTTCCTTTTTCAAAAAAAGGTTCTAGTACACCGTTTCAGGCCATGAATTTCTTCAGGGATTGGAGGATATCATGTTCAACCATTTCAGATGTGAAAATGGGGATTTACACTCGTTTTTGAGACTTAGAACATAGTTTGAAGCGAACTACTGGGAAGAGGATCCACCTGTTCCGGCAATTGCGTGCGCAAACAGAAACTTATTCGCTTTCCATCTTCATCAAATGTAAACCGCAACTACACAATTGCTTTCAGCTCGAAGTATCTCTAATAATTGTTGTCGTTCATTCTTTCATTGTTTGTGTATTCTGCAGCGTCTGCAACGTCAGCAGCGTCGTCGGCGTTGCTGCAGGAGGTGATGAGGCTGCTGGGTCGCGTAGGAAACCTGCATCAGCGACTTCGGTCCTCTGACCTCAGTTCCGATGACCCTTACAGACTACACTTGCAGGATTCTCAACTACAGGTAGCGTGGCTTTGAAGATTCTCATTTTTACTCTTTCGGGTCGAGCTTCATATCATTTATCTTGCAAAAGGATTCGGGTTACTAAGTGTCCTGTTCTGCCAATAAACCACACTTGGACGGCAGAAATAGGCTTGTCAAAGTTTGATGTAGCTGTGTAATGTCAATTGATTATTGTACGCCTATTTTGAAACAAAATGACTAGTTTCAGTTCAAGATCACACTACACGTAGTAGTTTTAATAACAAGTAGAAAATGACAGTGATATATACAATCTGTCACTTGACAAACTTGTCAACTGAATTGTTTTAGGAGTTCATGCGTGATGAAGTTACTGCAAGTAGATTGATTGACTATTTCAAAATAAGCGTTACGTTTGTGATATGTGGGGTATTAGCTTTGAACCAGTCTGGACTGCATTACTCGTATAGTGTTTTGAACGTCAAGTGTGTGGCTTTATAAAATGTCACCAGGCTGTCTTTCTTATGACAAAGTAAGTTCTTCTTAGCGTTATCCTGCCAATTTGGCTTTGTTGCGTCAAAAGAAGGGGCAAAGAAAAGTTCATTTCAATTGAACAAAATCTTTATTACCCAGCACTGGAACTACATAAGGCATTTATTGATCAATGACAAGCAAATAAATCGGTACTTCAGTTTACTGTTGACAAAAAGTGAGCCCTCCGCACCTATGAGATGCTGCACCTCCTATGTGCGTTTGAAGGTATTCTAGTTTGTGGACAGGGCAACATGTCCGCACACACATTTCAGACACACCCCTCTTACGCAACTTCCAGAGACAATCCCCCTGCCCCTCTCCCACCCACCCCCGCACACCCCCCCCCCCCCACCGTTGCCCTCCCCCTCCCCTTCGTTTTTTCCCCTCCGATTTTCAATGTCCGCTTGACTGGGTGTTTTTAGAGGTAAATGCATTAATTCGTGAGCACTCGGAGCAAACTGCAAGCTTAATTGTGCGCTATACCAGTGAGATTATTATTATTATTATTATTATTATTATTATTATTATTATTATTATTATTATTATTATTATCCCTTCGCAGAGTATCGATGAAGACATGAAGAACTTGCAACCAGCGGTGGAAGCAGTAGAGAATCAAAAAGACGGCCTCATTCGCGCGTCATCAAACGACGATGACGTGGGCCGACTACGTGATCTGACGTCACAGCTTTCCACGCAGTGGACTACGCTACAGTCGGCGCTGCAAGACCGACAGCAGTAAGTGGTCTTTAGATCATCGTATGTGGGTATGGGGGGATGTGGGTGGGTGTGTGTGCGTGTGTTGGCGTGTGTGTTGTTGTGTGTTCGTGGTAGTTCCTTGGCTAAGAAAAGGTGGAATGTAATGTTGTTTCATGTTACCGCCTGAAATTTCTGGGTTTTGTTTGTCTTTTTGAATATGTGACATTGATGTAGAGGTCTCTGGTGTTAATCTGTGGATGAACTTGTTCAGTGGCAACAGTATTGTATTATCATGAAGTAGAAACCTGTATGTAGGCCTGGCCTACTCATTGCATGCAGCAGGTGAGGTTGGTATAGAAAGGTTTCAATGTTTAGGGTTTTACACCGTTTCCAAGGAAGCAAATGGAAGGTTGAAAATGCCGAGTTGTTTCGCAAGCCAGGAGATAGGCAGTGATAACTTGGCTTGTTCTGTCTTTGTGGCGATGTAGTATGAATTACGGACCTTCCTCCACCCCCCATCCCCCCCTCTCTCTCTCTCTTCTTCTTCTTCTTCTTCTTCTTCTTCTTCTTCTTCTTCTTCTTCTTCTTCTTCTTCTTCTTCTTCTCATCTTACCCCTCCTTCTCCCTTATCTTTATCTCCCCCTGCCGGGGGTTTCAGTATAAATAGTATCCCAACTTTCTGGAAATTTAATAATAATAATAACGGATTTTTATATAGCGGGTACTCCAGCCTATGACCAGACTCACCACACTTTACATAGTCATTACATATAAATACATGAACTCGATAAAACATCACTTTTGCTACAATACACCAAAAGACGGGACAGTAAAGGTACAGACTATTTACAACTATGTACATAAATTACAAAAATTTAGTGCTTTAAATTCCCACTGTCACTGTCTTTCTCCTTTGTTTTTTGTCATTCCTACTCTGTTCTATCAATCTACTATACTATCTTCTTCTTTGCTAGACCAGTCACCTACCTTTTTTCTTGAAAACTCTTCCGGGACAAAACTCCTCATTTGTGTGTGAGGTCTGTTGGATCAGCTTGGAAATATTGGACGCTTTTCTGCCAAATGGTCACTGGGGGATGTTATTATTTGGCAATGTAGGCATTTTTATATATATGTGTTTTGTTGATATTTTATTATGATGTTTATATTCTATTTTGTTTTTGCAAACGGGGGTTCGATAAATTAGGGTATAGCCTCAGCATCCCCGGCGTGGAATGTCTTTATTGTAAAGTGGCCGGCTGGTGGAGTGCCTTCAGTGTTACCACTAGGGTTGTTTTGGCAGATCTTTTATGCGGATCAGAGGCCTCAGGCGAGTCCTCTCTCAGAGAAGTTGTGGTTTTGATTTTGTGGTCCTGATTGGGCTTTTCGCAGTCCGCTGGACCCTGTAAGCAATGAATAACTAACTAACTAATTATCTTTATCTTCTCTTCTCTCTCCCTCTTCCCCTCTTCTCTTCTCTCCACTCCTCTTTCTCTCTCCCTCCCTCCCTCATCATTGAAGAAAAAGCGAAGTCTTTTGTCACACTCAAGAAAATGTGACCATGTGTCATCGTTGCGCATGGACTTCCAGGATCGCTAAAAAGATAGCTTTTAGGATAGGAAGGGGAAACATAATCATGGTAGTTCGTTGACCTGGGCCCTTCCTCTAGCATTGTGATTGTGTGTAACCCAATATTGCCTCGAAGAATACTTGTCTGGGTGAATTGTGTGAATAATACGCTATGGATTATCACAGCGGCTCTAGATCAGAAAGATATGTTATTAGACTTTATTTCTTTCACTCAATCTCTGTGCTATAACCGTGTTTTTTTAAACGCGCACGCACGCATACACGTACATAACACACACACACACACACGCACGCACGCACACCTCTTTATCCCATGCACCATCCCACCCACCCCAGGCTCATCTACACAATCGATTGAGAGGCAAACCAGACGCCACAGCGGCCAGCAGTACCCGCCATAACCAATCAATTAAGTGGCTCTAAAGTTATATCCAGGCTTTATTATTGCTGGAGACCACAGCACGGTAGATTATAACACTACGTTGGCTGAGGCGGAAGGATGAGAGCGAAAAGATGATACAAAGTATTAGCAGATTTCAAAAATGTGGATTTTAGGGTTCTTTGTGGCTAGAACGTTACAATGGATGTGAGGAGGACGCTAGGCAGGGTTATATCTCGCCCTGACATTTATCCAATGTTTGGTGTTGCATGGTTGCAGATGTATCGTGCTGCATTATCTCGGGACGATAAGTGTTAGCAGCTTTCCTGACTTTGGATATTTTTTAAGATTTCCTGAGAATGGATTTGGAGGTCCACGAGGAAAGGAAGGTCAAAAAAAGAGAGGATAGCGTAATATAGTCCCAACACGTATGTTCAGTTCTTGTTGTTTGTGACCAGCTAGCTTGACAGCAGATGCGCGATTCTGCATTATCTGAGGACACCAAGCCGGACATTTTAATAGATTTCATGAACATTTAATTTTTTTAATTATTTTTTTTTAAGATTTTCTGAGAATGGATTTGGAGGTTCCCGGAAATAAAATAATAATAATAATAATAATAATAATAATAATAATAATAATAATAATAATAATAAGTTATCTCATAGTTTGATGGGAATAGGAATCGAACCTCGAGCTTCAGCGTGCACCAAATGGTTTGATTACCTCAGAATCGAACCTAAATCGCCCAAGAGGCACATTTGCTTCTGCCAGCTGAAGCCAGGACTGGACCTTTGAAATCACAATCAGAAGTTATGTCGAAGCCTGCAAGCCGCGTTACCTCAAGGGGACGAAAAGATACATCATTACGCCGCTTGAAATAAAATTTCGGTTTCGTTTTGTACATTTGTCTACATTTTGTTCGTAGATGTTGCACACGGTTTGCTAAATCGTCTCTATTGCTTTATTGCTTTGTCGACTTTCAACGTTACAGTTGAAGTTGTAGAGTTGTAGCAGGTTAAGCAAAGGTTGTAGAGTTGTAGCAGGTTAAGCAAAGGTTGTAGAGTTGTAGCAGGTTAAGCAAAGGTTGTTGGAATAAGGGAAAAATAACAGCAGCAATAAAAAGTTTGTGTGCCGAGTGTGGGAGTTCTCCCTGTTGGGAGAGCAAGATCGATTGTTCTACACCCCGCCGTTGGACGCAATGCAACTAGCTAACCCAAACTACAGATTGCAACAGTTCCGACCTGTACGCGCGATCTGATAATCTAGAGACAGCTGTTATTTTGGATGCTATTGGTTATCTGAATGGTATAAAGATGTGTTTTAGGGGTAAAAAAAACCAAAACAACCAAACAAACAAACAAAAACAAAACAGCCGATGATCTGATTCTACTCCCTGACGTTGGATGAAGTGCAGCTAGCCCAACTACACATTGCGACAGTTGGGAGATGTAAGCTCGACTTTGTACAGCAGTGATCTAGAGAGTGCTATTATGATATTGGGTGCTCATTGGTTAGGTGATGATGAATTTTGTGTGAGAAATAAAATTGAGTGTATCCTACCGCATTTTGAAAGTGTTTCGTGTACTGTAGTCCCAGCTGTAAAATTCAACAGTCAGGATGGATGGATATACATGTATATAAACTACATATTAATCGTTATAGATCTTCACAGTGGTGCTGCAGACAAGTGGATGTCCTTTGGTTAGAAAATTCTAGAGAACGTGTGGTGGAGAACAGCCGAAGTTTCATACCCCACTTTGCAAGTGTTCTAAGTAGCCAACAATGACAGAAGGCAACAGGAGATGTAAATACAAGATGTTACAACAGAACTCTAGAGCGTGCTGATATATTGAATGCTATCTTGTCGGAAAAATATATAAACATGTATGTTAAAGAAAAATCGATGTTTCATACCACACGTTGGAAGGGTTCCAAGCAGGCCCAGACAGAGAATGCACGAGGCGATGTAAGCTAGTTTTGAAGAACATGTTTGAGCAGTGGAATTTTGGATTGATCGTGCTCATCTGTTAGAGAGTGGACGAAAAATTATCAGTCTTCTTAAAATTGTCTTTAAAAAATTGTCTCCAAACGTTCTTCGTGGATGTGGTTTATGTGTGTAGTTCAGTCCGACAGTTTATCAATGAAAGCCGTCCCAGATCGTTACAGAGATTTAGTGAATGGGTCAGAATCGATATAGAATTGAGCTAGGCGCCTTGAGTGCAAAATTTTGGAAGAAGTGTGTGAGTGCGTGCCTGCGTGCGTATGAGAGAGAGAGAGAGAGAGAGAGAGAGAGAGAGAGAGAGAGAGAGAGAGAGAGAGAGAGAGAGAGAGTTTTATCAATGAATGAATCTTTGCCTGGCTTGTTTCTATAGAATTGTTCTACCTGCTCTGAGCTCGGGTCGAAACAGGATCTAACAGTTCTTGCTGTTGACAGGATCCTATTGTGTGTCTGTGAATGAGTCTTAACGTCCTTGTGTGTGTGTGTGTGCGCGCGCGCGCGTGAGTGTGCTCTTCATTTCTCATAGTTCTTGTTAAAGAACACCGGACTTGCGATGGGACAACAAAGAAGGGGAGGGTGAGAGAAAAAGAAATAAAGAAAGAGAGAGAGAGAGAGAGAGAGAGAGAGAGAGAGAGAGAGAGTTGGATGGGGAGGGGAGGAAAAACGGAGGGGGGCGATCGGAATGTCACAGAGACCAGACGTTGACCTCAAGTCTGGTCCGACTGGCAGCAATTCTCGTCGGAACAGGGAAAGAAATCAATCGCACGCAGCATTCTTTTTAGAGATGTGTGCTATATGTGACAACAATCAGTAAATTACCAAGTTAGTCCACCAATTACTCCAACTGATCATTTGAACATGTAACGAAAAGTAATCAAACGGGTATTGAAATCATTGCGAGAAGAATAAAAACTATGGAGCGACCAAGTTAGTGGTAAACCAAGAGTACAGTATTTGGAGTTTTGGGAAAAAAAAAACATCAACAGCCTGTTGATGCAATAGCCTAGTCAAGGCAAGTAGTTACAATACACAGAGAAGAACAATAATGTTCGGAATAATAGGTGGAGATGGAAGACGAAGATGAAGAAGAGGGGGAAGAAGAAGAAGAAGAAGAAGAAGAAGAAGAAGAAGAAAAACAAAGAGTTACTCAGAGAAGAAGAGGAAATAGAAGAAGAAGACATGAATGAACGAACATGAAAGTTTGTCTAGGCTAAACATTGGCGATATGGCATACAAGAATAACGGTCCAAGGAAAGAGAGGGTCTAGAGACCGTAATCAACACTGAACCACCAGAGCGAGCATACAGCTAAGGACAGTGGGAAGTAGCTGCGTTTATCTTGCCCTCGACGGGATTCGAACCTTGGTCATCGGTGAGCCAGGCGAACGCCCTGCCACTGAACTGCGGTGTTGGGGAAGAAGAAAAAAAAAAGGAAAAGAGGAAGGAGAAGAAGAAAAAGAAGAATCCTTTGGCTTGTTAAACCAAAGGGGAAAAAAATCGTTAATCCTTCGAAACTTTGACAAAAAGAACTACCATTGAGATGTTACATTTTTCGGGACAGTGTCCAAAAGGATGATGTCAGAGAGAGAGAGAGTGAGGGAGAGAGAGAGAGAGAGAGAGAGAGAGAGAGAGAGAGAGAGAGAGAGAGACGGGATCTTTAGAGAGAGAGAGGGTACGAAATTACGTGGTGTGAAAGGAAGAGAGAGTGAGATAGAGGAGAGAGACTGTCACGTGGGGTTTATGGGCTCTGCACAATGGAATTATGGACCCTCACGTTTATTCGGTGGGAACTGCTAGTAAGTCACCCTATGAATTACTTTAATAAATTTATTTGTTTAGCTCGTTCTGTGTTAAGGTTGGGGTACAGAAATAGATAGAAAAATGGTAAAAGATTACTGTCACACTAGCTTTCACACGGCTATGAATCATATGTAGTCCAGCCACTTGATAACAGTTAAAATCACACATTTATTTCTTCTACTCTATACAAGATTCTCTAAGTACTAATCTAACTTAAAATGTCTCAGTCACTGCTAATAGTTCGATCGCTGATAGTCTAGGCAGCTGTTATATCTTCATCGGGCACTTGCTATAATATTTCATGTAGATTTGGACTACTGTGGTCCGTTTTACAGTTTCTGAAGAGTTGGACTACTGTGGTCCTGTTTCGATCAGTTTAAGTGCACTTTCGGAGAATACACTTAACTGCTAGATGGTGCGTGCGAAGTCCTTCTGTGAGGTAGCTTCTGGTCCACCTGTGTAGTTGTGTAGTTGGGTTCCCTTGCCACGCTGTGGGGTCTGACAGGGTGTTTTTCCGGGTAGCTCTTTCCGACTTGTGCGTTAGAGGTTACTCAGCCAACTCGTCGTTTCTGTGGAGTGGGGCACACAGGATAGCTCGCCTGCTCGTCTGTAATATAAGAGACGAAATTCTGCACAACCCTGAATAATCGGTTTGTGCAGAGCGTCTCACTGAAAGCCAAAGTAGCCCTCAGTGATAGCTCCACATCTCTATACATAAGCGACGAACATTCTGCTACTTCCGGGGTCCACTGGAATCTCACTCTAAATTCCTATACATACATAAATATCAATCGTGTCTAACTATACCCATGCAGAATTAATAATATTATAAACATTCAGTGGTACAGCCACTGGTCTGCAAACATACATATAAGTTAAACAACAGTGGTTCCGTATGGTATGCAACATGGAGGCGCAACCGGTCATGTTTCGCCACGTGTTCGGCTTTTCCACATGGTCACGCAAATTCGGATTAACAATTCACATTTATGCATAGCAAATTCCACAAACATAATTTCAACAATAATATAAATATATCACGATGAAACAGAAGGGTGTTCATTTACCTGTTTGACAAGTTCAGGCCCGTGATGACTTGATAGAACTCTAAGATTCCTAAGTCCTGCTTCCTGGTCTATGAGTGAAGAGATTTCTCTAGCTGTGGAGATGTTGACTCTACCTCGTCTCACACACGACTGATTCAAACTGCGTTAGGATTTGACACAGTCAGAACTGCTCCAACCGCTTAGCCTGCTGCTGATTGGTTAAAACGGTCAGATTCAAAGCTCAAGTGCTGACTCACTGCGCTGTGTGTGGGTCTGGCTCGCAGTGTGTACTTTAATTGCTGCTGTGTACTATACTGACTCTCTACTGTTACAATTACTACACAAGGCTGAATAGTAATAGGCAGAGTTAAAACTAGCCAGTTCATGACAGAGACAAAGAGTGTGTGGGTGTGTGTGTGTTTGTGTGTGAAGAGAAAGAGGAGGGTTTGTGGGTGAAAAGGAGAGAGATGGAGTGGGTGAATGAGTGTGTGCCTGTCTGTGTCGCTGCGCTTTGGATAAAGTGTGCCCTTTGGCTTTGAAGGATTATCCAGCAACAATGCGTGGGTGTGAGTGTGTGTGGAGGTCGTGTGTTTGTGTGTGTGTGGGGGGGGGGATGTCTTGGCGCACTTCGTCTCGCGAGCATGTGTCACTTTTAACTGGCTGTTGAAATAGGAATAGTTGACATTTAACACGATTGTTCCCTAAAACAGCTGTTCCTTTGCACAGGCAACAGTGTGCATTTTCAACAAAGCGTTGTCTTTAAAACAGGAACTCTGTGTGATTTGTGTATGAAATTGTTTTTTTTTTCTTCTTCAAAAAACAGTGGATTCTGTAATAAAAGAAATGGGTTGTTTCAAAATTGCATTTCCTTTAAAATAGTGGATTTTGCGTGTTTTAATGAAGAAATTGTGTTTTTTCATATGAAATTGCACTGTATCACTATGTTTGTATATGACATTGTGTTCCTTTAAAAAAAAGCGAATTCTATAAAACATCTGGGTTTTTTCTTCTTCTTCAAAATGGTGTTTTCTGTAAAGCATTGGATTCTGTATGTTTGTATATGAAATTGTGTTTACTTCAACAACAGCGAATTCTATAAAACAGTTGTGTATTTTCAGGACATTGTTTTAAATGGACGCAGTTAATCTAAATTACAAGACAAAAATAAATCGGTTAATTTTTTTTCTGCTCTCTATAATAGCGATTTCTTTAGGTCGCAGCGCTTTGAGTTCGAGTGAAAAAAAAGTGAGAGCATCATATTATTATTATTATTATTATTATTATTATTATTATTATTATTATTATTATTATTATTATTATTATTATTATTATTATTGTTGTTGTTTGTTATTATTATTAAATCATTGGTTTATGTAAAGCAGCTGTGTAAGTCAAACTGTCAAAACAGTGCTTTATTTATTTTGAGATGTTATTCAGGATACTGTAGTTCTCTGTTCTATGTATTTACTGTCACGTTATCGTTTGTAATGGATTTCTTGCCGTTTGGCCCCTTAAGTGCCTGGAAATAAACTTTTGCCTTGCCTTGCCGATTATATAATGGCTGTTTAAGTGTTCTTTACAGGAGTAGTGTGTATGTATCAAACATGTGTTTGTATGAAACCGCTTTCTTGAAAAGCGTGGATTGTTCTTGGTTTCTTTACACTATTGTTCTGTGTAAAACTGGGTTCTGTGTTGATAAAGCTGTGTTGTGGTATTGTCTGATTGCAGCCGTTTTCAACAGAGGAACCTGGCTGTGTAATGTGCTAATGTCGGCAGCAGTTACAGTATTTTTCTTCGCGAGTTTCATTGATTGACTCGCATGCATAGCAATGTCTATCCGAGTTTATGTACTCACCCACCCCCCACTCAATCCTCCTCCCCCCCCCCCCCCTGAAAAAAAAACACCCAAGATTTTTGCAAATCTGTGCGAGATAAGACCTAAATATTCCAAAAATGAGGTTACATTTTTGTTTTCCGTCCGTCTGTCTGTCCGCCGTCTGGTTGTGCAAAACTTGCAAGTGGATTAATATCTCAGAACATTTTTCAGCTATTACAACCAAACTTGGTAAGATGGTTTATATTCACGAGACCTCATAAATTATCAGTGAATGAATGACTTCACTTCAAGGTCAAGGTCACAGGGTCAAAAAATGTTAGTTAATTTAAAAAGAATGAGAATTTGTCACAAAATTTCACTTTTTTTCTAAGTTATTATTATTGAACGTATGATTCTTTGATGCATGATAGATATCAATGAGGCACACATCCTATGCACGTTTGGTCAACCTCACTGGTCAAGGTCACTGGAGATGTCTAAAGTCAGTTTAGGTAGTTTGAAGTGATCTTGACCCTAAACAATGAAAGATATAAAGTTCAAACTTGTATTCAAAAATGATAGATTGATCTATCATATATGTTCCGTTTTTGAGTTGATCTTGAAGGTCAAGGTCGTTTTAGACCTTATAAAAAGATACAAAACAATGGTCATCGTATAGTTATGGCTCTATTTAACCTATAATATGCAACAACATTGGGTTATTTGATCATATATGACCATGAGAGGCCACGTAAATGTCAAGGTCACCCCACGGTTACTGCTTTGTTGTTGTTGTTTTTTGGGAGGAGTGTTGGTGGGTAGTGGGTTTAATACAACTTTTGCTGTAGTTTATTTGATATTACATGAGTATATTTGGGGCTGGAGGTCAAGATCATCTCAAGGTCAAGAGCATAGAAAGATCAAAGACGGTATTTGCAATTTAATGCCACTATTTCATTTTTTTGTTTCTGGGCAGTCATTTTTATGTTAAATACCCCCTTGGGATGCCGGGGTTTTCTGTATAAAAAGTATCCCAACTTTGTGGAAATTTAGTGCTTTAAATTACCACAGTTTCTGTCATTCTTATTTCTTCTTTCTCGTAACTAATTTGTTCTATCAATCTGCTATCTTCTTCGCTAGACCAGTCATCTACCTTTTTTCTTGAAAACTCTCCCATAATTTTTCATTTGTGTGTCTGTTGGGTCAGCTTGGGGATATTGGCCGCTATTCGCCAAATGGTCACTCTGGATTTTTGTAGTATTAATATTTTGCAGTGTAGGTATTTTCTAGATGTGTTTTGTTAATATTTTATAATGATGTTTATATTCTATTTTGTTTTTGTAAACTGGGGTTCGATAAATTAGAATACTGCCTGAGCGTCCCCTGCGTTGGATGCCTTAATTGTAAAGTGACCGGCAGGTGGAGTGCCTTCAGGGTTACTATTAGGGTTGTTTCAGCGGATCTTTTATACGGATCAGGGTAAGCCCTCTTTCAACCATGTTGTGTTCCTGATTCAGCTCTTTCCAGTCCGCTGGACCCTATTGACAATGACTAACTATTTTTCATGTTAAATATTGTAAGTTCCATAAGGAGCATATGAGTCATATGGGCTGTGCTCTTTTCGTTTCTTCCAAATTATAGACCTTTTGTAATTTCGCGCGTGACTTACTTTATTGCTTTGTTGTTGTAATTAATCTGCTTCTTGGCGATCTTCCAATATGAACTTTTTTTTTTCGCTGGTGCATCATGATAAAACAACAAAACAATGTTACAGTTGAAACAATCGCTGTAAAATCCATGTACAGCGGATTGGCAACGAATATGTCCCAGCGCGGCATGCTTTTAGCACATTTTCCTCATTGACTCGCCATTTCGTTTTTTTAAATTTATTTTCCCCCCGCTAAATGGATACTTTGACTTTATTCGTACAGTTTCCCTAAGAGTCGGATCACTTTCTGTAATGACTGTTTAATCGGGGGTTTACTGTTACCGTGTCGCTTCGGTGACAGGTTAAAGAACCCGGTCATTGTGTCGAAAGGGCAAAAAAGTAGCGAGCTGAAACAAAATGGCATACATCAAGGTCCATTAGGGTGGCTGGGAGGTCTTAGGCGCTTGACAGTGCACTTAATTCAGAATGTTTTCGTCTTGAGCAGTTTGAGTTTATCTTTTATTTCGACCGTTGCCGTCATCAGTTCTTTTTTTAGCTGTCAAATGCGCTATAGGACATTACCTTCTCTCTCTCTCTCTTTTTTTTCTTTTTTTTTTTTTTGGGGGGGGGGATGGGGGGGGGGGGGGTCAATGATCGTGTACGGGCACAGTGCAAGACCGTATCGACAACATGCTGTCTGATTCGTGCAATGGATGCTTTTGATGTGAATTGTTGTTGCTTTTATGGCGGTGCAGTTATCGATACTTTCCAAAGTTGCCAGAGATAAATGATTTTATGACCTTTTTGCCCCTTCTGCTATTTAGGAATTGAGTGATTTTTTTTCCTGTGCTGGATTTTGCCAGGGCTAGTTCATGCATCTTACTAACTCTTGCCCTTAGTCAGTACCGTATTTAATTGTTTGCGTTTACGCTATAGTTCCCTTTAGCTATTGATACACTTTACGGTCTATTGTGCTATAGGGACTAAGGTATACCTTTTGTCCTTCATTATTCACTCATTATTACTTCATTGGCGATCTATTGCCCTGTAACGAATGATTCATTTACTGTCTTTTGCCTAGTATGTGTTCTTAGCAATCCTGACGCCTGTGTATCGGGATGTACTACTTTGTAGCCTTTCCTGTTTACTGTTAGTTCTGCCAGCGCCTTGAGCAGCTCTTGTTGTCCTTTGTTGAAGCGCTATATAAGAACAATAACTAAATAAAGTGGCGAGTTTTCTACCCATGCAACAAGGGTGCAGATTTACATTGTGATTGAGATTATAATGGGTATTTTTTATTTACCACAAAGGTGTAAAGTGTAGGCTTATTATCTGTCTTTGCATCATCCACTGTCACAGACACACTATTAAATCGATGGCGACTTTGCCTCACTTTTTACCGCGTTCAAATGCGGCCAGCGTGCTAGATATTCCACAGTCTGGAAATGTGGCGAGTGTGCTAGATATTCCACAGTCTGGAAATGTGGCGAGTGTGCTAGATATTCCACAGTCTGGAAATGTGGCGAGTTTGCTAGATGTGCACAAAGTGTGCACATGTAGCGAGCTCTACTACACATTGACCTTTGATGTGCAAACGTAGCGAGTTCGGTTTAACTATATACGTATTTAATCTAAGGGTGTGGGAATAGTTTGTCATTTGTGTTAGTGACCCAGTGTTTTGGCTTGCACGTGTTTGGCATCAGTTTTGGCCCATTGCAGAATGTGTTGTGGCGGCAACATAAGCGGTTTGGCGGAGGGAGAGTTCTGTTGACAAAGTCTACACGCATCTGCAAGTCAGATTCTTGTTTGCCTTCCATCGCTGTTTATATTTGCATTCCTCTACGACCCGCAGTTCCATTTATGTAGTATCCGGATGATGTTTTCAGTCGACGGTGAAGTCATTTTGACTTGCAAGTCGAAGTCGCTGATACGTCTTGGAGTAAGTAGAGGGAAGGTTTGCTAACACGGCAAAGACGTGGAAGTATGATGTGTGCCTTAATAATGAATGTGTAGGCCCCTATGTCATGGTTTGTGAACACCACAATTTTCTTCATGTCAGACCCATCTGTGTAAAGTTTGCCTTTTGGATTTGAAAGGTCTGCGGCGTCAGACGCTGCGCCAAATACTGCAAGTTGGCGCCATGAGTTTGAGGATCTTGTATCGGCCAGCGCCTTGAATAATAATAATAATAATAATAATAATAATAATAATAATAATAATAATAATAATAATAATAATAATAACAATAACAACAACAACAACAACAGTAACAATAACAATAACAATAACAATAACAATAATAATAATAATAATAATAATAATAATAATAATAATAATAATAATAATATTATTATTATTATTATTATTATTTTATCTAGCCTTTTTTTTCATAATGGCGTCAGTTCAAGGCGCAGTTCGCACGCATTTATACTTAACGTTAATGTCGAAATAGATACGAAAAGAAGTGAAACACACAACAACAAAAAACCCCAAGAAACTAATTAACTATGCAAAGACGTAATACAAATATTTAAAAGAATATTTACAAGTAAACTATAAAAGACGAGGGAGGGAGAGGGAGGAGGAGAGCAGCTAAAGAGTGAGGGGTTTGGGGACGTACGACGTGAGGGTGGTGGTCTGAATTAGAAAAGAAGGGATGATGCTGGTGTTGGGAGACGAAATAAGACATTTTTAAGGAAGAGATTAGTTTCTAATCTAAGTTGGAATTGGCTATGTTCGGAGAGCTGCGAAGAGAGAGAGGGAGCGAGTCCCAGGTTGAAGAACAAAGCACTGAGAAGGATCAACAGTCTGCAGAGGAGAGTTTGTAAGGGGGGGGGGGGTATTTTTTATCTTGAAGATGTCAGAGGAAGAACGAAGATTTCTAGATGGCTTGTAGAAGTGAATGTTCTGAGTGAGGTAGGAAGGGGCTAATCCATGGACCTTGTAACAGAAAGTACAGATGTTGTAGGTAATCCTCTGACATACAGGAAGCTAGTGAAGAGAATGTAGGAGGGGTGTAACATGATCAGATTTTTTTTCCTTTTTTGAGAACCAGACGAGCAGCCGAGTTCTGAACACTTTAGAGCAGATGAACAAAAGAGGAAGGAAGTCCAGACAGAAGAGTTACAGTAGTCTCAGCGTGACAGAACAAGGGAGGAAATGAGTTTGGCTGTAGCGTCAGTGGTAGATGCTTGCGGACAAGGCCTATTGTAGGGAGGCAGGTTGTGTTTGGTAGCCGTGAGCACAACTTCAGTTTTGTTAGCATTGAGCTGGAGCTTGTTGGCAGTCATCCAGTTACAAATGTTTTCAAAGCAGTCAGAAGTTTTGGTCAGAATAGATGGAAGATTTTGAGACATGTCATTGTTTTTTAGCTGTGTATCGTCTGAAAAAGAAAAAAGAGTTGGGATGACAACATTCGAGAATGGACTGGCTTGACACTGAGCGAAGCCATGAGGGTTGCTGAGGATAGAGAAAGATGGAGTGCGCTGGTTAAACGACCATGGGTGCCCCAACGACCTTCGAGTTGCGGGATAGGATATGATACGATTGGATGGTGATAACAAACTTTACAATAAGATTACAGAATTTAAAGTTGAACTGCAGCGATAAAACTATAACGTTGCTACAAATGTTTAGCACATGTTCTGTGCAGGGGGATATCCTCTGTAATAAGTCACACGCATCTAGAGGTCCCTCGGCTCATGTATACAAGTATAATATTATGTGCTTGTTTCATTCCATTATGTAGGCGTGGACTCTTGTCTGAACTCCTCAAATTTCCACACACAGGTATTCCGTATGCATGCCAAAATGCTTGTGACGCGACGCGCACATTCTACTGGTAAAATGATGATTTTATCATTGTGGACTAATAATAATGAGATCATGGGATTGCAGTTATAAGACTTCAGTGTGACTTTTGTGCTCTCTAATCAAACTAAGCATACGGCTGGTTTTAGTTCTGAAGTTCTGGTCTATGCGAGTGTTCTGACAAAGTAATATGGCAGTACGAATGCGACAGACTAAAACGGAGATCCCCACCTCCATTCCAACCCCTCCCCCATCTCTCTCTCTCTCTCTCTCACACACACACACAACGCTGGGGACAGTACACACTTCTGCCATGCGCGTAATCGAACCCGCATGACAGACGCGCACTTTCTGCAAGTTTTAGCGGTGTTGAACCGCAGACTGTTTGTCATGTGGGGTTTATGGGCTCTGCACAATGGAATTATGGACCCTCACGTTTATTCGGTGGGAACTGCTAGTAAGTCACCCTATGAATTACTTTAATAAATTTATTTGTTTAGCTCGTTCTGTGTTAAGGTTGGGGTACAGAAATAGATAGAAAAATGGTAAAAGATTACTGTCACACTAGCTTTCACACGGCTATGAATCATATGTAGTCCAGCCACTTGATAACAGTTAAAATCACACATTTATTTCTTCTACTCTATACAAGATTCTCTAAGTACTAATCTAACTTAAAAAGTCTCAGTCAATGCTAATAGTTCGATCGCTGATAGTCTAGGCAGCTGTTTTTCTTCCTCGGGCACTTGCTATTATATTTCATGTAGGTTTGGACTACTGTGGTCCGTTTTACAGTTTCTGAAGGGTTGGACTACTGTGGTCCGTTTTCAATCAGTTTAAGTGCACGTTGGAGTTTACACTTAACTGCTAGATGGTGCGTTCGAAGTCCTTCTGTGAGGTAGCTTCAGGTGCACCTGTGTAGTTGTGTAGTTGGGTTCCCTTGCCACGCTGTGGGGTCTTGTAGGGTGTGATCCAGGGTAACTCTCTCCGACCTGTGCGGTAGAGGTTACGCAGACAACTCGTCGTTTCTGTGGAGTTGTGCGCACGGGATAGCTCGCCTGCTCGTCTGTAATATAAGAGACGAAATTCTGCACAACCCTGAATAATCGGTTTGTGCAGAGCGTCTCACTGAAAGCCAAAGTAGCCCTCAGTGATAGCTCCACATCTCTATACATAAGCGACGAACATTCTGCTACTTCCGGGGTCCACTGGAATCTCAACTCTAAATTCCTATACATACATAAATATAAATCGTGTCTAACTATACACATACAGAATTAATAATATTATAAACATTCAGTGATACAGCCACTGGTCTGCAAACATACATATAAGTTAAACAACAGTGGTTCCGTATGGTATGCAACATGGCGGCGCAACCGGTCGTGTTTTGCCACGTGTGCGGCTTTTCCACATGGTACGGCAAATTCGGATTAACAATTCACATTTATGCATAGCAAATTCCACAAACATAATTTCAACAATAATATAAATATATCACGATGAAACAGAAGGGTGTTCATTTACCTGTTTGACAAGTACAGGCCCGTTGGCGACTTAATAGAATTCTAAGATTCTTAAGTCCTGCTTCCTGGTCTTTGTGTGGAGAGATTTCTCTGCCAGCTTTCTAGCTGTTAACACTTCGGTGTATTACTCCCAACTGACCAAAATGTGCGGGGTTTGGACCCAGTCAAACTGGCTCGAACCGCTTTGCCTAAGCTCTCATTGGTTAAAATGTTTACGACCCTCGCCCACAGTGCTGAGTCACTGCGCTGTGAGGGTCTGGCTCGCAGTGTGTACTTTAATTGCTTGATGTGTAATATACTGACTCTCTACTGTTACAAAGACTACACAAGGCTAAATATTCAACAGGCAGAGTTAAAACTAGCCAGTTCATGACAGGCTCCCTCAACTGAAAAAAGGCGATGACTACTGGATTCGACCTTTTTCTACTACAGAGCCTAGTTTAACACTGCACTATCCTAGGGTCCTATTTACAAACTAATTAAGTTGCTCTACCTGAGCTGCAATGCTGTGCCAGGTAGCTATGGACACTAGTGACAGGGTATTACTGGGCGGGGACGAATTCTGGTGCTGTGGCCCTTAGTTGTGATGGGTGGGCGACAGCTGCTGTGTCCTCCACGAGATGGCGACTGAGGTAGTTGGCTCCGTGGTTTTCTTTGCCGGGGATGTACTCGATCTGGAATGAGTACGCCTGAAGGGTGAGTGCCCATCGCATCAGGCGAGAGTTCAAAGACTTGGAGGCTGCCAGGAACGATAGTGGTTGATGGTCCACCTGAACTGTGAAGTGGGTCCCATACAGGTAGAGTTGAAACTTCTGTATGGCCCAGACTAGTCCAAGACATTCTTTCTCCGACGTGGCGTAGTGGGTCTCAGCGGGTCTCAATTTTCTGCTGGCGTAGGCGACAGGGAATAGCGTCTCCGCATTCTTGGGGTCGCGCTGTAGCAGTACTGCTCCGAGGCCTAAGTCGCTTGCGTCGGTGCGAAGAACGAATGGCTGAGTCAAATCGGGTAGGTGGAGTACTGGCGCCGATGTCATTCTGTCCTTGAGTGTTTGGAAGGCTGTCTCACATTCCGCTGTCCAAACTACTTTGTCCGGGGCGATTTTCCGGGTTCCATTTGTCAGTGGTACGGCGATGCTGTTGTAGTTGGGGATGAATTTCTGGTAGAAGCCGCAGAGTCCTAGAAACGACTGTACTTCCTTTTTGGTCTTGGGCCTAGGAGCGTCGAGTAGGCGTTTCACTGTCTTCTCTACCGGTCGCAGGCTTCCTTGACTGATGGTGTGTCCCAGAAATTCTAGTTCTGTGAATCCAATCTGACATTTGGTGGGTCTTGCCGTCAATCCCGTGTCTCTGAGGCGGGCGAGTAGTTGTTGTAGGAGCGTGACATGTTCCTCCCACGTAGGTGTTGCGATGAGGATGTCGTCCATAAACGAATGTAGGTGCTCGCTGCTCAGGGGTGCCAGGAGTTTTCGCATCATGGCGCTGAAGATGCTGGGTGCGTTGTGGAGTCCGAATGGAAGTACGTTGAACTCGAAGTGTCCTTCCATAGTGCTAAACGCTAGGTACTTTCGGACTTGCGGTTGCACTGGTATCTGGTAGTATCCTTTGCTGAGGTCGATGCGTGAGAAGTACTTTGCTCGCTGTAGCTTGGCAAATAGGTCTGTCTGGTCCGGGAGTGGCTCTGGCTGGAACTGCGTTACCGCATTCAGGAGTCTGAAGTCGATGCACAGTCGATGATCTCCGTTGGGTTTTCGCAACAATACCGTGCCTGCGCTGTAGGGTGAAGTAGACTCTGAGATGATTCCGGCTGCCAGTAAGGTGTCTATCTCTTCCTTGATGGCTTGCTGCTGAGACAGTGGCATCGGGTAGAGCTTCTGGTGGACGGGTGTTGGGTCGGTCACCGTTAAGGTTACTTCGACGAGGTCTGTCCTCCCTGGTCGGTCTGTTAGCACAGTCTGATGTTGTCGAATGACCTGTAGTACTTGCTGTTGCTGTTTAGCGGCTAGGTCTCCGTTGAGTATCACGTCTTTGTAGGTTTCTTTGGAGTGCAGGGGATACTCTACTGCATTGGTCTCCATGCTTTCTCCTTCTTCCGCGATGGCGATGGCTAACAAGTTGTGCGTGCTGGGGGTCGCTGGTCGGTCCGTGTATTTCTTGAGGAGATTGATGTGGTGGTATCGGGCTCTCCCGTTCACCTCTACTTGGTAGACTGTCTTGGATTTCTTGGCAGTCACCCGGTACGGTCCTCTCCAAGCGATGTCCAGCTTGTTGGTTCCACTTGGAAGTAAGAGTAGCACTTGATCGCCGACTTGCAGTTCTCTGTCCTTCGCGTGGCGGTTGTAGTACTTCGCCTGACGGGCTCTTGCCTTCTTCAGTGCTTCACCAGCTTTCTTCCACGTTGCTTTGAGGGTTTCCTGCAGGTCTGCGACGTACTTGGTGGCACCTCTGGGTGTGTCGTCTATCTTGGCCTCCGTCCAACATCTGCGTAGGGCTTCTAGCGGTCCTGCTAGAGGTCTGCCGAATAGCAATGTTGACGGGGTGTAGCCTGTGGCTGCATGGGGCGTTTCTCGGTATGCGAACAGTGCCGCATTCACGTAGGTGTCCCACGCTTCTGGATTGTCGTCGGCGACTTTCCTGAGTATGGTGAGAAGGGTTCCATTCAGTCTTTCTACTTGTCCGTTGCTGGCTGGGTGGTATGGTGGTGTGCGAATGTGATGAACTTGTATCAACTCGAACACGTCTTGCATCAGGCGGCCGGTGAACTGAGATCCGTTGTCCGTTCTAATGCTGTCCGGGAATCCGACTCTGGTAAAGATGGCGATGAGTGCATCTGCAATCTTCTTGGTGTCGATCGCTGGCAACGGGACTGCTTCGCACCACATCGTACAAGCGTCGACGAGTGTGAGTAGAAATCTGTTCCGCTTCTTGGTCATGGGCAGTGGTCCTACTATGTCTACTGAGACTTGCTGGAATGGCACGCCGACTACTACTGATGGTCCTAAGGTAACTGGTACGGTGTGATGTCGCGGGGAATATCGTTGACATTGGTGGCAAGATTTCACGTAGCGCTTGACATCCTCCGTGATTCCTGGCCAATAGTAGTGTGCGCTGATTCTCTGCACTGTGGCTCCAATTCCCATGTGTCCGCTGAGTGGCATGCTGTGGCCTAATTCTAGTACTTGGGCTCGAAGGGTGGCTGGTAGTACTAGTTGGGTGTGATCTCCATCTCCTTGACGATGTAGAACTCCTTCTTCCATGTAGAAGTCTCCCTTGTGCGGGGGTGTGTGCGCCTTGGGTAGCTTCTGGAAGCACTTCGCTATCGAGGTGTCTTCTTTCTGTGCTGTTTTGATCTCTTCGAGTCCTGGATTCGGAGCGAACTCGGGCTGGGGTGGTTGGGTTTTAGCTTGGGCCCTGGTTTGCACTGCAGCTATCTCTACAGTTTTAGGGGGCGTGCCTAAGAACACATACCTACAACCTAGCACTAGATCATACAGGGGTTTCTGTTAAACAGCTGCTTGGATTCGTCCTGTGACGTACCTACTCTCTACTTCGATCCAAGCTATTGGGCAAGTAGTCGTCGGTTTCGTCAAGTCTGCTCCTTGTAAGTCGACTGTCTTGTCTGTCAAGTCCGCGCGCGATACCAGAGATTCGCTAACTATCGCGTCGTATGATAGACCTGTGTCATACAGACAGTTCGCTTCTTTACCGTTGACCTTGACCGTGTCTGTCACCGATGGGTGATCTCCGATTGTGTGTGGCTTGTTACCGCTGCTTTGAGTTAGAACTCTGTGTGCTGGCCGGCTTTCGCGCTCTTCCCTACGTTGTGCGGCCAACTTGAAACATTCTGCGGTGGAGTGATTGTTTCTGTTGCAGAACGAACAATACCGTCTCTGTTCTGCGGGACCTCTTTTCCCGAATTCCGTGTTGGGTCCTTTATTTTGCCCAGGTCTGGGGTTATTCGGCTTATTCGCGGTGCGCTCTTCCCGGTTAGGGCTTCGTTTCTGTGCCTCTTTCCCGTTAGGCTTTAGGTCTCGCCTGAAGCTCTTGGCTTCTCCGTGGGCGGCCACGTACCTATCTGCGACCTTGACCAGATCTTCCAGTCTTTCCACGCCCTGCTCTACTGAGAATGTCCTCAGCTCGGGGGTCATGGTTTCCCGTAGCTGTTCCCATACTAACAGTTCTGTCAGTCCATCATACGTCTTAGCCGTGGCTGACTGGCTAATCCACTTATCCAGCATTGTGGACAACCGATCCGCGAACTGCGCATAGCTCTCTCCTTTCACTCTCCGATTGGTGCGGAATTTTTGCCGGTAGCATTCTCCTGTCAGTTCGAATCCCGTTAGGAGTGCCTCTTTTACTTTGTGATAGTCAGTCACTCTGTCAGTTGGTAGCTTACTGTAGATGTCATAAGCCTTTCCTCTAAGCCCTTGACTAAGCTTAAAAGACCAATGAGTGGGATCTAGTTTATACTCTGTTGCTAGACGCTCAAACCTAGTCAGATAGAGATCTAGACCTTCTTCTCTCTCATTGAATGTTCCCAGTGGAAATGACATTCCTTGTACAGGGTTGGGGGCTACCTCTAGCTGATCTGAGTGGGAAGGGGTTGAGGAAGAACTTGAAGCTCCTGATCCCAATCTTTTCAATTCTAACTCATGCTGTCTGTCTTTTTCCTTTTCTGCCCTCTCATACTCCCATCTCCTACTTTCTGCTTCTCTTTCTGCTGCTAATGCTGCCTTCTTCTGTTCTCTTTCTGCCTCTAGCTCTAATTTCCTCTGCTCTCTAGCTGCTTCTAACTCTGCTTTCTTTTGCTCTGCTTCTAGTTCTAATTTCCTTTGCTCTGCTTCTAATTTCTTCGCCTCTCTCTCTGCTTCTAACTTCCTTGCCTCTCTCTCTGCTGCTCTCTCTGCCTTAGCCTCCTGTTTCTCTACCTCTGCATTGATATACGCAATTAGGTCTCCCCCTGCTAAGTGTAAAGCTTCTCCCAATTCCTTGAAGCGCAATCTCAAGGCCACTGGGTCCGACATTGTCAAAAGTGTCTATGAACAACCTCTGAATCACGTGGGATACCAAAACACTAGCAATATTGCAATTCAATAAAAACAATGCAAAGACCATAAAATTCGCAATCAATAATAGAATAAACCAAGAGTCAAATGGCATAGAACAGTTATTTAAGCAAAACCTGCAAAAGAACAATGCAACATACAGGCACAAAAATATTTGAAGCAAAAAAGTTTTTAACTAAAGAATAGTGCACCAAAACTGATCAGTCCTTGTTACAACTATCCTAAGTTATTCTACTACTGCTGTTATCTAATTTTATTGTACTTAGATCCGGTTATACCCAATTCCTATTATACACAGATCCTGGCTAGGCTCGCCAATTATAGTGTCATGTGGGGTTTATGGGCTCTGCACAATGGAATTATGGACCCTCACGTTTATTCGGTGGGAACTGCTAGTAAGTCACCCTATGAATTACTTTAATAAATTTATTTGTTTAGCTCGTTCTGTGTTAAGGTTGGGGTACAGAAATAGATAGAAAAATGGTAAAAGATTACTGTCACACTAGCTTTCACACGGCTATGAATCATATGTAGTCCAGCCACTTGATAACAGTTAAAATCACACATTTATTTCTTCTACTCTATACAAGATTCTCTAAGTACTAATCTAACTTAAAAAGTCTCAGTCAATGCTAATAGTTCGATCGCTGATAGTCTAGGCAGCTGTTTTTCTTCCTCGGGCACTTGCTATTATATTTCATGTAGGTTTGGACTACTGTGGTCCGTTTTACAGTTTCTGAAGGGTTGGACTACTGTGGTCCTTTTTCGATCAGTTTAAGTGCACGTTGGAGTTTACACTTAACTGCTAGATGGTGCGTTCGAAGTCCTTCTGTGAGGTAGCTTCAGGTGCACCTGTGTAGTTGTGTAGTTGGGTTCCCTTGCCACGCTGTGGGGTCTTGTAGGGTGTGATCCAGGGTAACTCTCTCCGACCTGTGCGGTAGAGGTTACGCAGACAACTCGTCGTTTCTGTGGAGTTGTGCGCACGGGATAGCTCGCCTGCTCGTCTGTAATATAAGAGACGAAATTCTGCACAACCCTGAATAATCGGTTTGTGCAGAGCGTCTCACTGAAAGCCAAAGTAGCCCTCAGTGATAGCTCCACATCTCTATACATAAGCGACGAACATTCTGCTACTTCCGGGGTCCACTGGAATCTCAACTCTAAATTCCTATACATACATAAATATAAATCGTGTCTAACTATACACATACAGAATTAATAATATTATAAACATTCAGTGATACAGCCACTAGTCTGCAAACATACATATAAGTTAAACAACAGTGGTTCCGTATGGTATGCAACATGGCGGCGCAACCGGTCGTGTTTTGCCACGTGTGCGGCTTTTCCACATGGTACGGCAAATTCGGATTAACAATTCACATTTATGCATAGCAAATTCCACAAACATAATTTCAACAATAATATAAATATATCACGATGAAACAGAAGGGTGTTCATTTACCTGTTTGACAAGTTCAGGCCCGTTGGCGACTTAATAGAATTCTAAGATTCTTAAGTCCTGCTTCCTGGTCTTTGTGTGGAGAGATTTCTCTGCCAGCTTTCTAGCTGTTAACACTTCGGTGTATTACTCCCAACTGACCAAAATGTGCGGGGTTTGGACCCAGTCAAACTGGCTCGAACCGCTTTGCCTAAGCTCTCATTGGTTAAAATGTTTACGACCCTCGCCCACAGTGCTGAGTCACTGCGCTGTGAGGGTCTGGCTCGCAGTGTGTACTTTAATTGCTTGATGTGTAATATACTGACTCTCTACTGTTACAAAGACTACACAAGGCTAAATATTCAACAGGCAGAGTTAAAACTAGCCAGTTCATGACACTGTTGAGACATTGCGGCTTAGTTCTATAAAAGAGTATACTACTTGTGATACCATCTTGCGCTCAGTTGAGGAGTAGCCGGTCGTATTATTATGTTGCTTTTTGTACAAGAGCAAATATGCTTTGACTAGGTGTTAATACGAGCTTCTCTGTGATGGGATTGCAGCAATCTTACAGGCTTACTGTATTCTTTATCGTGGGTGTTTTGGGGTATTGAGATGTGTCCTTGTGTTCGAGAAGGCACTGGATACACTATTTCAATGTTGACCTTAATGGCGATGGTGAGCCGTTTTTTCGTGTGTTTATTGGTTTGTTTTTTACTGCGAAGAATTTATTTGTGATTTTGGCTGGTCTGAATGGATGTGGCTTTTTGGAAGTTCCATTTCTAGTGATACTTTACGATATTATGTTGCCTCGAGTACTCTGTTACATTGCTTCATAGGGACATCGAGTTGTCTATGATAATTACTTCATTGGGGCCATCGAGTTATCAAGATTTCTTAGTAGTATTGTTTCTTTCTTTGTTTTTTGAAAAGTTTGCTATTACAGTGGTACTTTATTGTTGCCTCCTTTGTTTTGAAGTGCGTTCGCTCTTTGTCACAAATTTGGTGACACATTTTATGGTCAATGATTTACAATAAGCCGAAAGTTGTAACTGTAATACCTCCACTTGGGTGTCCCCGTGGCCCTACTGTTAATATATTTATTTTCGATTAGAGAGCAGCTGTTAGTCGTCAGTGTTACGCCCCTATTAAATCTAGGATTAGGTTGGAACAAAAGAGATCTTGTGAATTCCCTTGATGATAGCGCTTTGTATGCACCAAGGCACCCATGCCCCTCCTGGATATGTCTGTTTTTGGCACGGAGCTGCGCGATGTTCAAGGTAACGGGGGATTAGATTGGAGATCCTGAAGTGTGGATCTGTAGCTTTGAACTCATTGATTGGATTGGAGAATTTGAAGTGTGGATTTATAGGTTTGGTTGATTCATTATTTGGCTTTGTTAGATTAGAACTCTTTTTTTTTTAAAGTTGTTTTATATATCCTATCCTATCCTATCCTTTTCCATAACTCGGAGGTCATAAGGGCACCACAGATGATCGTTTAACCAGTGTATTCCATCTTTCCCTGTCGTCACCAACCCTGATTGTTTCACTGAGTGTCACACCAGTCCTTTCTGGAATGTTGTCTTCCCACCTCTTTTTCGATCTCCCTATTCTTCTACCTCCTTGCACTGTGCCTTGCAGGATGGTCTTTCCAAGACCTGATGATCTGGTGACGTGGCCATGCCATCGGAGTTCCGTTTTTTCACCGCTGTGAGCAGGTCATCGTGTTGTCCAATGGCTTGGGTGATGGTCTGTCGGACTTCGTCGTTGGTGATGTGCCGTGGATAAGAAATGCCCAAAAGTCTTCTGTAGCACCTCATCTTCATGCTTTGTATTCTTCGTTGTAGATATGCTGTGAGGGTCCATGTTTCGCAAGCATATAGGAAGATGGAGATGACAAGGGAGCGCAGCAGCCTCACCTTGGAATGTAGACTGATGGTCTTGTCTTTCCAAATTGGCTTCAACCTCGCCAGGGCAGCAGTTGTTTGTGCGCTCCTGGAGAGGACTTCCTGTCGGGACCAATTGTCTGATACCATGGCTCCTAAATATTTGAAGCTATGCACTGTGTTGATGGATTGGCCTTGGACTTTGATGTCCGTGTTGATGCCATTGGTGGTGTTGGTCATTTTGGTCTTCTCTGCATCAGCTTCATCGGGAGTTACAAGCTAACCGCGATTTCTTTTTCCATTTTAGGTGAAATCTCTTATCACTTTCTCGTCGTTGCAAAGTGACAATATTTGGATTCTAAAAATAAATGGAATTTGTGTCCTTCATTGCAGAGCTTCAGACCTTGATGTAGGGGGGAGGGAGACTTTTATACTTTTGCTGTTGTGGTTGAATTATCTTTTAGAGTTTGCCTTATTTAGGTTGTGTTCAATTAGGAAGTTTTTTTTAGAGATTCGTTAAGTCATGAAGTTCTTGTTTTGTGGTTATACTGGCGGTGTTAATACCGGTTTCGCGTACCTATGATAATAATTATTCAGACCTGCTCGTATGATACAGCTAACACTGAAAAACACATTGTTAGTTCCAGTGGTTTTTGAGTTGCTTTTGTTTAATACGATTACTACTGTTGTTGCTAACTGAAAACTGTTAAATGGGTAGCAGGTAGCTTTGCTCTTCTTGGCGATAACTTTTTCGTAATTCCTCCGCATTTCATGGTTAGTTTTCGGGCGCTCAATACTTGTTTGATTCACAGGTGTTAAACGGTAGCCGTTTTTAGTCTACCTGGTTACATTCTCGCATTAGCTCTTGAAATAACATTCCGGGCCAATGTAGGACAGAAGTGAAATCCAAGAACCTTAATCCAAGTTGATATTGACAAGGGCAGTCACGAGTTGCCACCCTTTAACAGGGTTGAGGTTTTTACATTATAGCAACGGATCCATTAAAAAAAATGTCTTAGACAATAATATTTTCTGCGTTATGTGCCCTCTTTCTTTTTAGTATTATTAGCTATGACAGAGTTGGGGTTTTTTTCTCCCCCAATCCGCCCCCCCCCCTTCCCTAAACTCCCTTGTAGTATGAAGTATAGCGTCCTTCGGCCTAGCAGTTTTGTTGTTGTTGTTGTTGTTGTTGTTGTTGTTGTTGTTGTTGTTGTTGTTGTTGTTGCTGTCTTAGACGTGCAAGAGAGTCTGTTATAGGCCAACCGACATACATAATGTATTGCTTGATTTCAGGATATGCGGGGTTGCGTGCGCGCGCGCGCCCCTGAATGTGTCGGGTGTTGAAGGTAGGATGAGGTATATGAAGGGATGTGGGGGAGGAAAAAAGCGGCGCTTGCGATTTTGTGTTTGTTAACCTCAAAGGCGTAGTAGTCTTTATTTTATTCGGGCACAAGAACGACGTGTATCAGGAGCAAATACTTGAGGAATATGCCAAATATGCCAGGCAGGCGGCTTATGACCGCCATGAGTATACTAAGCGTATGACTGACTACGAGCGCACAGGGTAGCAGTTTATTTTAGGTAATGTTTTAGGAGAGGAGAGAGGGAGACACAGAGAGACTGATATAAATGGTTTTGCAGAAGGTAGAACGCACAGGGTAGCAGTTTATTTTAGGTAATGTTTTAGGAGAGGAGAGAGGGAGACACAGAGAGACTGATATAAATGGTTTTGCAGAAGGTAGAACGCACAGGGTAGCAGTTTATTTTAGGTAATGTTTTAGGAGAGGAGAGAGGGAGATACAGAGAGACAGATATAAATGGTTTTGCAGAAGGTAGAACGCACAGGGTAGCAGGTTGTTTTAGAGAATGTTTTAGGCAGGAGAAAGAGACACCGAGAGAGAAACAATTTTTTGTAAGAATCGCAGGAAGAAGAAAGAAACAAAGAAAGGGATAAACAGAAGAAAGAAGAAGAAGAAAGAGAGCAAGAGAAAAGAAGTGCTGGCAAACCTGCACGGACTAGACTAAAGGTCAAGTGCCATGCCCCTTGACCCCAAGGAGAGAGAAGATTGCGTTGAAGTTTTAAGGAAGATCTTATCCGTTGTTGCTACGTCAGCGTTTCATCTGGTTACACCTGTGTTCTTTTACAACTTCTTTTACCTTGTGCACACCTGTGTGCTAATTGATGAAAATCAGAGGTGCGTGAAGAAAATAGCCAAAGTTTGAATCAACATTTTACAAGGTTTAGAAGTTATGACTGAATTTGGATGAAATTCGTGAGATTTTTTGACTTGGGGGGGAAAAAAAGACAATGAAAAGGCAGAAATTTTTAGACAATAATTTGAAGCGTATGCGGTGACACATGTTTTAATATTGTGTAAATTGTGTGAGACCAATGTTCTCAATGAGTGTTTGAAAGGTTCTTCTTCTTCTTCTTCTTCTTCTTCTTCTTCTTCTTCTTCTTCTTCTTCTTCTTCTTCTTCTTCTTCTTCTTCTTCTTCTTCTTCTTCCTCTCCGGCCTTAGTAGACCATTGGAAGGATCTGCAGAAGGAATGGCAAGGGGCACCTCGGGCGGCTTAAGTTACATCCTGTATCGGCCAGCGCCTTGAGCAGCTCTTGAGCTGGAAAAGCGCTACATAAGAGCGATTAAATCCTGTTGCGCAATGTTTCATTTTGCATGTTGTTGGTAAGTGCATTACTGGAGTCATTTGAATGCCAAAGCAGCCTGAAATCCACAGTACGTTGTTATTATCATAGTTGTGTTTGTGGTAGAATAATGTTAAACTTACCTTCGTTCATCGGACAGTCAAGAAAGACTGTGAAGGCAGAATATTAAGACTGAGTAATGATGAGAATTGCTTCTCGTCTGTCAGACCTCTTTGGCAGTCGTGCATTCTAATAGTCATCATTGTATCATTTGTCTGTTATGACATAATGCATTTCAATAAATCTATAATAAAATCATTTAAATGGATAACATACTCGTACACACACATAATACATGGAAATATATGACTAACATGTCACTATAAAGAGAAAAATTGTACAATAACACTTAGATAAACTAATATGTAGTCAGAACCACACAACTACAACTACTCACACACAAATCTACACACATTTAGCAACCTATCCACTCTTCTCATAGACCACCAGCACACAAGTAAGCCAACCAAGTTTCATCCAGTCAGAGATCGAATCGCAAGAATAGGACATAGGCCCTATACTTTGAGAAGAGAATGGTTTTGAAGTATTTCTTGAAGGTGGAGTGAGACAAAGTTCAGAGGGAAGAGAGTTCCAAAGCGGTGGGACATACACTGCAAAAGACCTTTTCCCGACATCATGTGGATTGCGTGTTTTAAAGTGTGTATGACGTGTTGTAGTCAGTTCTGACGTCAACTATGAAATCGTAAGACATAACGATTACTTGCTAAAAGTCTGTGTGTCACGTGCTTGCTGTCAGTTTTTGCGTCAATGAAGCTCTCTTCAACCATGACATCATAACGATTACTTGTTTAAAAGGTGTGTGTGTGACGTGTTTGCTTGCTGTCAGTGCCAAAGTTATGGCTGTACGTGGTGGATTACTTCATGGCTACGTCACCATTCCGCGTAATCAGGACCTCATCCAGTAAGTGACGTCAGTTTTGATGTCCCTATGTATTTATGCTTTTATTAGTTTTTATTTGTGTTATTTTAAAAAACAAAAATTTTTTTTTTTTGCGCACTTTTAAATGTCCGTTTTTTCTCACATTTTTCATTCACATAATCGTACACTGAAATATCTTTATAACTCGAACATTTAAATATATTTATATTTCGACTATATATATATATATTGGTGCATTTTCCACGGCTTGTTTTTCTTTGTCCATCACGAATTACCTTCACATATTTGTATCCGGTACACTGAGCTCACCATTTCAGCTTAGTAATGATTAGTGTCTTTATCACCATTTTAATTAATACACATTGAATAATACAGGATAATAATACAGGATGCTATGTACGCGCCTGTCCCCAAGGCTCAAAGAGCGGCGATCTATACCAACATACACGCTCACCTGTCTCATTTACCCTGACACACACCAAATACACATACATCACTCAAACAGGTGGTGTAAAGGCAGGGAGATCGCTATTAGAAGACGGAAGAAAATCGAATTTTTAATTTTGAAATTTTTATATTGACTGCATCCTGTACCATTATTGAAGGGAGGGAGGAAACCGGAGTGCCCGGAGAAAACCCTCGGTGACCTCAGTAGTCTCGTACCTAAGTCTCATACGTTCGCCCCTTGCGGGAATCGAACCCGCGACCTTCGGTATAGGAAACCGGCGACTTATCCACTGCGCCACGAGGCCACCCCACCTGTGGATTATCATTGGCCTGAGTAAATACATAGTCCAATGGTGAACAATGGACCTACGAGTGCGCGACAATAAAGATGGTTGCCGATCATCTTACCATTTCAAAAGTGCCTAGTGAGTGGTATCGTCATTATTTGGGTGAAGAGTTTAAGGACACATTAGGAACTGTTGCTCCGATATCTCTTCGCCCTGCGTTGCGCCTGCCATGCTTTCCTCCAGAAAGCGACCCGACTATCTTAAACGAACGCTTGCAAGCTAGCTGACCTCTTATCGGAACACCTAGTCGATATATTATACACTGAATAACTTACTCCAAAGATGAAGGGGATTTTGTTTTCAAGTTGCCGTGATGCAATTCATTCAGTCTCCTTCATTTAACACTCGACTTTCAATAAATTTTACTGAAAGGGATCGTTAAACAAGCTGTGCAATTTTACTGAAAGGGATTGATAAACAATGTGTGCAATCTTACTGAAAGAGATTTATAAACAATGTGTGCAATTTTACTGAAAGGGATTGATAAACAATGTGTGCAATCTTACTGAAAGAGATTTATAAACAATGTGTGCAATTTTACTGAAAGGGATTGATAAACAATGTGTGCAATCTTACTGAAAGGGATTGATAAATAATGTGTGCAATCTTACTGAAAGGGATTGATAAACAATATGTACAATCTTACTAAAAGGGATTGATAAACAATGCGTGCAATCTTACTGAAAGGGATTGATAAACAATCCTGTGCAATCTTATTGAAAGGGATTGATAAACAATCCTGTGCAATCTTACTGAAAGGGATTGATAAACAATATGTGCAATCTTACTGAAAAGGATTGATAAACAATCCTGTGCAATCTTATTGAAAGGGGTTGATAAACAATCTGTGCAATCTTACTGACAGAGACTGATAAACAATGTGGTTTCACAACAGCGGGTTATTGTCACAGTGATCTTCCGTGTTATTTATTTAAAGCGAGTATTGGTCGTAATAATCACCTGCTTAAGACGTTCCACTGTTTTAGTACTTGTTTATCCCACCCGGCTGTCCATTTGATCGCGTGCGCCCTCTTCCCCCCCCCCCCCCCCCACACACACTTCCCTCTCTCCCTAACCCTGCCTCTTGGCCACCTACCCCAGTCTTGCACCCACCCACCTTCATTTGCCTCTTTTCATCATTTCACTTACCTCTCTTTTTCTCTCTCTGTCTCTTTGTCTCTGTCTGTCTGTCTGTCTGTCTCTCTCCTTCCTCAACCCACTTTCATCTTCGTTCTTTTCACACTCTTTTTATACTTTCTGTCATTTATTCTGTTGATTTGTTTTTCTCCCCATGTCTATATAGTACCTCAAGTATTTAGTTCTGTCTGACCCGTGTCTTATGTTTAAGTACCATGAAATGCGATTCGTCTGGGTAAACGAATTATAGGTTTGGAACCTAACAGGCTTGATTGTCTTTTCTTTTCTTCAAACCTTTTTTTTTTTAAATTCAGACAAAGGTTCCATAATGTTATGTTGCATCGGAAAGTAAGCCTACATTTGTAGCACTCATGTAATTTTGCCAAAATGTGTTTCAATTTAATATTGCCAAAATGTGTTTCAATGTAATATTGCCAAAATGTGTTTCAATTTAATATTGCCAAAATGTGTTTCAAACATTGGCAGAAATATGCCATACTTTGAGCTTGAAAATAAGATATACTGTAAAACATTGAATCCAGTATACTAAAACATATACACAACGTTCAAAAGCTTAATAAACATTCTTTCTTACGTTCAGTTGTACACTCTATTCATGTTCCATAGTAGCTTTCTTCTAGAAATTTATTTGTACGCTGCTCACCTCCCTCCTCCCCCCCCCCTTTTTTTCTGTTTAAAAAAAATATATATATATATATAAACTTGTTGATGTTAATCTGAAGAAAATATATTCATCTACTTTGTATGTGTGAACAATGACTGTTAAAATATTCTACATTTGTATATAAACAAAACTTCGCAAACAATAAAATATGTGTGAAACCTTCATCAACCTTCGTTTTGCCATCCTGTTTACAAAGTATCAAGGCTGGATTCAGTGCCAGTCTGCCACAATGACTACATTTGTCCTTCAGACATCTTACACAGTCATTCTTCGATATTACCGTCGAAGCCTTCTCCCCCCCTTCCTCAAGAGAACACAGAAAGTCACGGATAGGCTAGGCTCTTCCTTTGGAACTTCTAACAGTTGGGCCAGGAAGGAAACGAATTTGAATATTCATGGTCTTTGCTGTTAGGTTGAACAGTTAGGCAAAATTAGTTTAGCTGTAGTATGGAGGAGTTTGTGTGTGGATACTACTTCATATATGATTTCGCTTTTCGTAGCCGCACCCTCGTGGCCTAAAGTGTAATGGATTGGATTTTAAAAATAATCGATTTGTTCATTGGATTATCTTTAATTGCTATGTAAAAAAAAATGCGTTTCTTTTAAAAGTTCTTGCTCCATAACCGTCAAGCAGCCGCAGTATTAGCAGTAAATCATCATCATCATCATCATCATCATCATCATCATCATCATCATCATCATCATCATCATCATCATCATCATCATCATCACCATCACCATCATCAGTATAATGGTCATCATCATCGTCGTCGTTGTCATCATCATCGTCACCACCATTACCGTCACCATCACATTTATCATCGTCACCACCAAAGAGCATCGTTATCATTATCATGGACGCGCAACTTCATCATCATTTTCACCACCGCCATCCATATTATCACAGACTATACCCTGACGGAAATCTCCTATATAACGCTTACAAGCCCCTTTTAAGGCTTACCTCCCTTGAGGATGAATTTGATAGCTTATCAGACACTACTATATAGAACAATATATATTAGGGGGTCGTCCGACGTCGTATAGCGCAGTGGTTGGAGCACTCGCTACTGTGTCGCAAGTTAAGCACCGTCCAGTGCGGTTAGCACTTGGATGGGTGACCGCAAACCGTGAAGCGACAAATAACTACGCCCCCAGAGCGACTCAACTGTGACTGAGTACCTACTCTCTTAAGGGTGGGGAAGGTAAAGCAGCGAGGGAGAGAGATGGGCCTCACCCTCATTACGCTGGCCCAAGATAAGTGTGATCTCCAACAACATGTGTGTGTGTGTGTGTGTGTGTGTGTGTGTGTGTGTGTGTGTGTGTGTTTAATAAAAAATTTGTATTACTTTTATTAATTATTGTAATTTGCTTAGTGGCTGGGCAAAATCAAACTAAAGTCTGCTCTAAGCGTTCACAGGTGCGCGCACACATACAAATACACATAAGAATTAATATTTAAACAATATTAAAACATTATGAGATTAAAAACAAGTGGAGCACCAAAAGAAATAATGAACACCACATATAAGTATAAAAAACAATGTATAAAATACACACACGCGCGCGCGTCGTCCTCCCCCCACCCCCCATATATATATATATATATATATATATATATATATATATATATATATATATATATATATATATGTGTGTGTGTGTGTGTGTGTGTGTGTGTGTGTATTTATCTATGACAAAGATACCGACGGTAATAATTAATAATGCATAATGAAGCAACGATAAGAACATTTAAAAGTTAAAAAAAGAAACACTACACAGTGATACAAAATAGTATAAAATATATGTCCTCAGTAAAAAACCCAATATTAAGAACCATACATAAGAATATTTTTATATCAAAATATAAATAAAAACAATATAAATAGAATTAAAATTTATGACAGTAAAGTTTGATATGTACACGCCGTCTGGAGAACCCGCTAAATAAATGAAAAACAAACATCAAGAAGCAAGTGGAGTTTTAACACAAACGAGCGCACCCGGTCACACACACGGACACACACACACACATCATCTCCATCCTCGGCATCACCAACGCTGTTCTCCACCACCACCACCACTAACCACTGCTGTCATCATTACCACCGTGCAGCATCACGCAGTTATCATCATTGTCGTCGTAACCGTCATCAGCAGCAGCCGTCCTCGTTGTGAACATGATTTTTATGGGATAGTGTTATTGCATCTGAAGAGGATCTTGGTTCATTCACTGGGTTCATTCATTTCATTACCAGCCGTACAGCAGCAGCTGTGAGAAATGCCATTGAAATGGAAAAAAGCATGAGGTCACTCCTTAGTCCAGCTGCTGCCACCACATCACCAGGTGTGCACGTGTGTGGAAGGGGGTGTGGAGAAATGGAACGAAGGTGGGGTGGGGGTGGGGACACACTCTATGAGAGAGAGGAAGGAAGGAAGGATGGAAGGGAGGGAGGTAGGAGTATTTTCTCTTTAATAGTATTTTTAGATATGAGTGTTTCCCCATCGAAACAAAATGAATAAGGTTACGCCAAATTTTCAAAAGTTCAGATGTTATGTGCATCGATGACTTCATTTATTTATATGCCTCAGTTATATGTTTGTAGCGTCACGGTTGCCAATCCATCAATGTCATCTGCAAAACGGAGATTGGAGATTGCTCTACCCCCTATGATGACTGTGCCTTCGTGATCTGCAAGGGCATCTGACATGATGAGCTGTAAAAAGATGTTGAAGAGTGTTGGAGAGATTAGACATCCTTGACGCACACTGATTGTTCTGAACCAGTTCCCGAGGGCGCTGTTGTGGAGGACTTCATGGTAGCCTTTTCATACAGGCTTTTGATGACTTCAATAATTTTAGGGCTGATGTTGTACACTCTAATGGTTGCCCACAGAGCTGCATGCTAGACTCGTTCAAACGCTTTCTTGAAGTCTACAAACACATGATATAGATGTTGTTGGTGTTGTAGGTATTTCTCGCAGATTATTCTGAGGTTGAAGATCTGTTCAGTGGTATTTCGCCCTGCCCTGAATCCTGCTTGTTCTTCAGCTATGATTTGCTCAGCTTGGGGTTTTAACCTGGTGAGTATTATTTTCAGGAGTACCTTGTTGGGGTGGCTGATGAGGCGAGGTTCGCGCATTTGCTCGTGCAAATGCTCGAGCGTTTGCTATATCTCGCCTCCCATACAGCAGTAGGTTTGAGCAAGCAATTATCGCCCGCTATATCATGTTGAATGTCCCGACAATGCAGTTTCGCAAGTCAACTTGCTGTTGCACACAAAGAGAGAGAGAGAGAGCGAGAGCGAGAGCGAGAGCGAGAGAGATGGATGGATGGATTATATATCATGCATTCAAAGGCGTCACATAGCAAGTTGTAGCTTGCAGTGGATTTTTACAGATTTGTTTTTTTTCTACCTTCCTTTCTTTCTTTCTTTATTTATTAATTTACTGTGACGATATAATCATTGGAGGCGGTTTAGAATGTAGGATCGACTGGAAAATAGCGAACTTTTCTCAACACGAATAACGTGGATCACAGTACTCTTCTTGAAAATGAAGTGCATTTTTAATAGAAAAACACTGTCAATTATGGCAATCATCACATCTCTCTCTCTCTCTCTCTCTCTCTCTCTCTCTCTCTCTCTCTCTCTCTCTCTCTCTCTCTCTCTCTCTCTCTCTCTCTCTCTCTCTCTCTGTCTCCCCCCCCTTGTGTGTGTATATGTGTGTGTGTGTGTGTGTGTGTGTGTGTGTGTGTGTGTGTGTGTGTGGGCATGTAGAAACGACGTTAGAGTGACACACTCATGGAACTCCACATGGTTTCTTTTGACTTTTTTGGAAGGGCGCCCTATTTTGACGTCAAAATAGTTCCCTGCTGAGTTAGAGCTGTTTTAGGCCTAGGGTTAGGTTAAGGGTTAGGGTTAGGGTTAGGGTTTGGGTTAGGGGTTAGGGTTAGGGTTAGGGATAGGTTCAAAAATTTGAAAATGTCAAAATAATGTCACGAAAATGAAAAGTGTGTCAAAATAATCCCTGTTTTTTTCACAACAGTCATCATAATGTCGTTTTTACAAAAATGTGTGTGTGTGTGTGTGTGTGTGTGTGTGTGTGTGTGTGTGTGTGTGTGTGTGTGTGTGTGTGTGTGTGTGAAACTATTGATCAGATATAAACGGCGAGGTAATGAGTGTCGCTTTGTGTCACAAGTAGCAGGAAGATGTGGGATGTGTCAATTGAATACTGTTGGTGCGGGCCAGATGGTTCATTCAGTCCAGCAACAAATGATCTCACAGATTTATATCATTTAGTTGCCATCGTTCCTGTTGCATACATACGTTATGCCACAGTAGGAATGGCGCAGGCCAGTTTTACTTTGCGGCTTTAGCAACGGAGGTTCGATTCTTCCTTCGGCACAGTGTATCGATAAACATTTTAACCCCAGCAGCTTTTTAGACGTGTGCGAGCAGCATAGAAACAATTCATCTTTTGATATTTTTTATTTTAAAAAAAAAAAAGTGATTAAATCATAGAATCATTACTGGCAGCTATAGTTCACGTGTTATATTTCATTACATAAAAGAAACAAAAAAAAGTAGTAGCAGCAGCAGCAGAAGAACAAGAAAATAAGAAGAAGAAGAAGAAATTTGATACATGTGCTAGAAGAGATGGGAGGGGGGGGGAGTGGGGTGGGGATAAACCACAACTTGATTATTCTGATCATCAGAGCTATATAATTATCATTGAGCCTTCATTCAAATCATTGCCGTTCCACTGTTTTGGCTAACATAATTTGAAATGTATTGTTTCTTGTTAACATACTATATAGAATGCTTTGAGATAAACATTGCTCAAATGGGGTTTATTTTGAAATGCTTTGTAAGAAACACGTTGAGCGTGTCATCACTCTTCCAAAGAAAGGTAACCTTCAGGAGTGTGAAAATTACCGCACCATCAGCCTCATCAGCCATCCCAGCAAAGACCTCCTGAAAAAAATACTCAGCAAGGTGAAACCCCAAGCTGAACAAATTATAGCTGAAGAACAAGCAGGATTCGTGGCAGGGCGAAGTACCACTGAACAGATTTTAACCTCAGAATAATCTGCGAGAAATACCTACAGCATCAACAACATCTATATAATGTGTTCGTAGAATTTAAGAAGGCGATTGACCGAGTCTGGCATGCAGCTCTGTGGGCAACCATGAGAGTCTACAACATCAGCCCTAAAATTATTGAAGTCATCTAAAGCCTGTATGACTGTATGACAAGGCTACCAGTGAAGTCTTCCATAACCGCGCCCTCGAAACTGGTTCAGAACAACAATCCGTGTGCGTCAAGGATTCCTACTCTCTCCAACACTCTTCAACATCTTCCTAGAGCGCATCATGTCTGATGCCCTTGCAGATGACGAAGGCACGTTTTGCGGATGACATTGATGGATTGGCTGGAGAGGAACAAGAAGTTGAACAGCTGGTACAGAGGCTGGACATCACCTCCGGCCAGAGCCTATGGAATGAAAATAAGTGCAGAGAAGACCAAAATGATGACCAACAAGACCAATGGCATCAACACGGACATCAAAATCCAAGGCCAATCCATCAACACAGTGCATAGCTTTAAATATTTAGGAGCCATTGTATCAGACCGTGGGTCCCGACAGGAAGTCCTCTCCAGGATCGCACAAACAACTGCTGCCCTGGCAAGATTGAAGCCCATTTGGAAAGACAGGACCACCAGTCTACATTCCAAAGTAAGACTGATGCGCTCCCTTGTCATCTCCATCTTCCTATACGCTTGCGAAACATAGACCCTCACAGGAGATCTGCAACGAAGAATACAAAGCATGGAAATGAGGTGCTACAGAAGACTTCTGGGCATTTCTTTTTACCCAGCACATCACCAACGACGAAGTCCGACAGACCATCACACAAGCCATTGGACAGCACGATGACCTGCTCACAGTGGTGAAGAAACGGAAACTCCGATGGTATGGCCACGTCACCAAATCATCAGGCTTTGCAAAGACCGTCCTGCAAGGCACAGTGCAAGGAGGTAGAAGAAGAGGGAGACCGAATAAGAAGTGGAAGGACGACATTCGAGAATTGACTGGTTTGACACTGAGCGAAGCCATGAGGGTTGGTGAGGACAGAGAAAGATGGAGTACGCTGGTTAAACGATCATCTGTGGTGCCCTTACGACCTCCGAGTTACCCGATAGGACAGGATAGTGTCGAAAAAGGACGTGTACTATTACAGGAAAGGGCATAGTGTGACTGGCACTGAAACAATGATGGAATACAGTAGTACAATGTGTACTGGCAGTGAAACAAGGATTGAATACAGTAGTAGGCCTACAATGTGA
>CM072515.1:70375902-70433402 GCA_036898135.1 Oncomelania hupensis
CGATTAATTGTGGGCATATACGGCAAGACAAGACAAGGCAATAGAGGCAGTTTGTGCATCAAATGCTGCAGTTCACATCATTGCTGGAAAGGCTTTTTCTAGGGCAATTAGAGCACATTTTCTTGTCGAAGCAGCATTGAGTGCAATATTTGTAAGCACTTCCTTCAACATGTCATGGCTGTTGCTCCACCCTTTTCCATGCCTACAGAACATTCTACCAAGTCCAGGAGTAGCTGAGTCTAGACAGAGACTATGGTCTATCACCAATGGATTGGGAATGGAAGTTACAGGAGGGCCGGCTACTTCCAATCATAACTAATAAGCCAGCTTCTCCATAGGATATTTTGAATGTTATCCGCTGCTGCTGCTAGAAAGACTGCTCAACTGGCAGATGCAGATGCAGAAAGCGCGGACTTAGTGCACCACAGCTTGTGGAGAATGTCGTGGAGTCAGCTGCACAAACTCTGTGGTTCAGCTGGATGACGAGTCGGATTCTGAGAGCGACTAAGGCAGACCACTTTTATATTCTACTGAAAAACTAATCAATTGCATGGTTATTTCTGTTTTTCTTTAGTTCGTGTGTTTTACTTTTAACTAATCTTTTTTCTCTTGTGAATTACATAGAAGTCGACTTTTACAATTGTCACGAAGAAAGGGATTTGGGGGAAGGGGGTAAGCTCTTAATCTCTAGCGCTGTGTTGTCTCCTTTGATAGACTAACGTGCGATGACATTCCAGAGATTAAAGCAAGGCCAAATTAATAAGTGATAAATAGAGTAAAGACGAGAAGGAAAAGTAAATGTACTAGTTAAGAAATTCACAGTCAAAGGCCAGTCAAGGAAATTGCGATTTCTGTAACTATCTACTTTTAATAATTGAAAAGGGAGAGTCTAGGTCAAATTGTTCTATAGTGATTCATTGGCGTGGCGTCTCTAGTACTGAGTAGTCCGGTGATATTCGGGAAAGTCAATCTTATGGGTACTAGAGCTATCGTAGACTGATCACATCACAGGGTGAGAGAGTATCTGTATGGGGGCCAGAGTTTCTGTGATAATCTGGCGAGTGGGGGGTCTCTCAGGCTTAGGCACTTAGCTGTGGACTGCAGTGCGGCGATTTGTCCAGGATCCTCTGGATGGCTTGCCAGTGATGGTGCAAGCGTGGTTGGAAAGATGCAGGTCAGTGGTCACGCGGGGATGACTCACGAATCACGAGTGCTAGTGGTGTTGTTGTGTTGTGGTACAGGCGTTGAACTTGGCTTACGTGGCTAGCCGGTTCAGAAATTGCGAAGTCCCAAATCACGCGTCTCATTGACCTCCCGGGTTGTTGGGGGCCTGCAGCGGGTCAGCGATTGGGAGATGATACCAGTCCGGGGCGATGCGTCCGGCACAGGAACCCGTCTGCAACGTGTACAGACGCTGTATCAGCTGGGGATAGGGATAATGCGAATTCCGGGCCTGTTGTACAGTCACCCTTCTCAGAATTCAAATTGGTGTGACCGGTCAAGAGTTGAATCAGTGCACATACCAACAGTCAAACAATGCTACTAGATTTACTGGGCCAAAGTGGAGGTTACTGGCAGCCACTAGTAAAAGTACATTCGGCGCATTTAGGATGGGGATGGCAACAGGGCAAATATTTATACATCGGGAGGCATGGGGGAAGGCAATAATAGGGGTACAGGACAAATGGGTTGTAGGTCTGGGCCGTACTTGGGATTCTAATCTATATGGAGGGGGTAGCATGGCATGGGATATTTATACATGGGGCAACGGAGTATACAAGCATAAATTCAAACACGTCATGCATTATGTACAAGGTAGAAAGTATGTGCAAGGGAGAAAACACAAGTCATAGCAATACGTCAAAGCAAAATTATAAACATGGACATACATACTGACAGGACGCATGAACATGACGGCGAACGACAGGTGATGGGGTTGCTATATGACAACGAGTAAATTCCCTCTCTTACCTTGGTTTAAGACGGGTGGAAGCACAAGGATACTGACGAAACTCAGAGGTCGCTCGGTGACGGCGGCGTGGATTCGAACAGGTTGTGACTTCGAGGCAGGGAAGTTAGCATCTGACACTAAGCCTTGGTCAGTAGCAGACTTTAAGGCGATCCTGGGGGCGGGGCTTAAGAGACTGTGCGAGCCTGCTAGGTAGTGATGGCTGGTCAAGAGGAATGATGGCTGGTTTGAAGCGATCGTCGCTGGCTGTGCGGGGTGGTCGAATGGTTGCAGCCGGGCCTCAGGGGTGCAATTGTCCGCCTCGTCACAACAATCGAGATCAAGATTTTTAAGATCATCGGAATTTCGCATTCATACCCCTATGTTAATTAAATTTTAATCCACATTCAGAACTAAAACTGACACAGAAAGGGTTGAAACAGATTTTCGGACTGTATATGTTAAGAGCTTTTATTTCACATGCAACATGATATGGTTTTGAATTAAATGTTTATTTCAAGTAATCTCCCTTTGACGTTTTGAAGCGTGAAAAAACATAAGCACCAAAAATCATGTTTCAGATCCCTTTTTTTTACTGGGACTTTTTATAGGTATTTCCTCATTGTTTAAAGAATATTTTTTACTCCATAGCATTTTTATAGGAATTAGTTGCTTATTTGGCTATTTATTTCATTACTGGGACTGGACTAATTCCCACTATCGCTGTCTTTCTCATTTGTTCTTTCTCATTCCTGCTCTGTTCTATCAACCTGCTATACTATCTTCTTCTTTGCTAGACCAGTCACCTACGGTTTTTCTTGAACACTCTTCCGGGACAAGATTCCTTATTTGTGTGTGAGGTCTGTTGGATCAGCTTTAGAATATTGGACGCTTTCTGCCAGGTGGTCACTAGGGCTTCCTATGAAGTTATTATTTAGCAATGTAGGCATTTTATATGTATGTGTTTTGTTGATAATTTATAATGATGTTTGTATTCTATTTTGTTTTTGTAAACGGGGGTTCCACAAATTAGAGTATAGTTTCAGCGTCCCCTGCGTGGGATGTCTTTATTGTAAAGTGACTGGCTGGTGGAGAGCATTCAGTTTTACCACTAGGGTTGTTTCAGCAGATCTTTTATGGGGATCGGGGGTTGTCCGGTCCTGATTTGGCTCGGAAGAGTCCGCTGGACCTAAAGCAATAATCATGTCATGTAACCCCACACCTGCCAGGGGCCATTGGTTTCTAGCCTGTGGACGAGGCAAGTTAGTCCCGTCTAAGGGCGCGTCCACATGACGAGCTGCGCTTTGAGCTAGCGGTGGCGTAGCGTTGGACGAGCTTTGAGCTTTGAGCGGTGGGTGGCCACACCAAAAGCATCAAAAAGCTAGCGGCAAGCTAGCTGCACTGCTGGCTGTACGCTCGGTGACAGCTTGGGTGGCCACATGACAAGCTGTTACAGCTAGCTGCCTGCTAGCGTGATGCTAGCTGTCGTTCAGAAGTTTATTATCTGTGGTTTTGCAAGGCATCGCAGACCCGCAACTAAAATTTATTTCTGTTGAAGTTGGAGCCTACGGGAAAGAGAGTGATGGAATATTTTCCAGGTTTCAGATGAAACTCTGCCTTGAAAGGAATACAGTAAATATGACCCACTACCAAATTCCAACATTCACCTTTCCTATCTTTTTGGTAGGTAACCCAGCCTATCGCCCAAGCCATACCTAATAACACGCATCAACACAGTCGATATCATCTTCAATTATCGCCATGGCAAGCCGTTGTGTAGAATGCGGGTTTGTAGTGCTTGCTGGAAAATGGTAAGTGCTGGAAACAGCAATCTGCACAACGTGACCACTGCTGACAACATTGTGCTAGCACTGTTGCCTTGCACAATGCAGTCATCCATCATGAAAGCGCTGATATAAAAAAAAACACGGAGATCTGGGATGATACTCAAGTCCGTGGCGAACAGGACAGACGGATGGGGTGTTACTCAGGTCGTCCTGGACAATACTTAGCGGGTGAGAGAACAGCTGGTTGAGTATTTTGTCAGGGTTGGTGCAGTGAACTGGCAGGAAAGCTACAGTTAATATAACTTTGCTGAACTAACTGACGGCAGTGATAATGAAGGATGAGACTCTCGTGACTTTAGTTTTCCCTTGTTCATATACGTCACAAAGCTTGTGATTTTAAATCTAAAGTTGGTCACTTTTAAGATCAACATGGAATGTACTATTTAAAAAAAATAAAACAAAGAGTGCAGATTTAAAAAAGATGGACCTGCAATCATGCACTCCACCCAAATGTTGGTCATTTACTGTTCAGCCTTCCCCTTTTCTCTCTCTTGTTTTCCCCCCACCCCCCACCCCTACAAAGCTACAAAGAAATAAACCCAAGTTAAAACTTTAACTATATATTTTTGTAAACTTTTATTGGCTGGCATCAAACACACAATACCTACATCATAAGTGTTCATTGATAATTTACCATCATAGCCCTTTTATTTATTTTTTATGTATAAAATCCAGATCTAAATCTAGGTTGAATTTGGGACTATAAGCACGGTTCTAAATCTGAGTGAAAACATCAAATGTGAATTCGCTTAATAGATCTAGATCTGTATTTTATTTGCAACAAATTGTGTTAAAACATAATAAAAGAAAAAAAAGCACTTACTGGGTACTATTATTTTTCAATGGCGACTGCACAAATGATAAAGCTGCAATTTTTGTCAATTAGGCCTATACTATACGAAAAGAGCAATTGGTCATTTTATTATAAAATTTATAACCATCTTCACTCAATCACTAACTTGAGTGCCTTGCCATTTTAGGCACCTCCTGAAACAGCTTTGCTCAAACCTCACTGTTCGAAAATCTTTTGTTTTTTCTGCCACAATCTCTTATTTTGTAGTTCTCTGATTCCGTAAGCGAAGGGTGGTAAGAAGACTGATTCAAGGCCAAGGACACAAAACCAATCAAGGTCAAGGTCCCAAAACCACCGCTTGAGCTTCGAGCGTCGATAAATGCCGAGAAGATTACCGCTGCTCGAAGCTAGCAATAGCCGCGCGGCTACCGCTCGTGGTGTGGACGCTTCTACAGTATTTCTAGTTAGACTTTTCGCAGCGCAGCTGAAGCGCAGCTCAAAGCTTCGCTCGAAGCTTGTCATGTGGACGCGCCCTTAGACCACTGGGCCACAACGCTCGCTGGAATGAGGGTGGGATTGGGTGATACAGTGTAATTAAACGTAATACCACCAATACTTTGTTGGTTTTATCAATGAGAGCGAGCGGGAAAGTTGTCATCCTCAGTGCACGGGCACCAACGCCCACGCCTTTACTATAAAGACGTTGCGTCATGCTGCAAAGGTCAAATGTCATTAAAAATGCATAGATCATCGAATCAGGTTTGCGGCCTGTCCGAACCCCCCCCCCCCCTCTCTCTCTCTCCCTTCCCCCCCCCCCCCCCTCTCTCTCTCTCCCTTTCCCCCCCCCCCCTCTCTCTCTCAGATGATGGTGCGTGTGCATTTGTATTGGTGAGTTATACGATTTCACATTTAATGTTAACTGTTCTTTATTATGGTTATTTATCAAGGGACAGATTGCAATATTAGACTTATTAGTCTAAAATCTTTATCCCTAGCACACACACAAAGTTTCAAAATAAAAGGTTATCTCTCTTTTTCCCTCTCCCTCCCTCTCTCTCTCTCTCCTCCTACTTCCTCTTCTTGGTCTTCTTCTTAACAGGAGGAATATATAAATGAATGTGCTTTGGACACGGTGTTCTGTTTACATGTTTAATTTATTAGAGTACAACGAAGAAAAACAGAACTTCATTTCCTAACATGGATGCTGTGTGTGTGTGTGTGTGTGTGCATGCATGGAGCGTTGCATACCTTTCCAAATGTCATCAAATTGTCCAGTCCCAGTAACTGTATGAACTTACATCACATAAGCCACTGCGTGATCTTGCATATATATAGCAAATTCCGCCACGACCGCTCTTAGATTACAGTAAGATAAAGCAAGGTATTGTGCTATTGGACCCGTACCAGCTCAGTTGGGCATGTGCTAAACGCACACTTGCTGCAAGAGCAGATCTTTTATACGGATCCCAAGTTGTGGTCCAAACTCAAACTGACTTGCTGCAAGTTTGCTCACTGTGTATCGTCATGCACCAGGTACCAATGAGCCCCTGTTTGTGGTGGTGGATGTGTGTGTGTGTGTGGGGGGGGGGGGCGTGATCTGTATCGATAAAGAAGTAGATCACAGTAAAATGATCTAACTTTTAAAAAATACAATAAAACAAATAGCTTATATTAAATTAAATACAATTAAAATATAATATAAAATAATGATGCACGGACTAAATAATATAATATATCATTATCATCATTATAAAGATTATTATAGGAGCCACGTAAAAAAAAAAAAAAAATTCAGATGAAGCATTTCAGCATTTCGGATCGTTGAAAGGGGAGAGAGAGAGAGAGAGAGAGAAAGGGGAGAGAGAGAGAGAGAGAGAGAGAGAGAGAGAGAGAGAGAGAGAGAGAGAGAGAGAGAGAGAGAGAGAGAGAGAGAGAGAGAGAGAGAGAGAGAGAGAGAGAGAGAGAGAGAGAGAGAGAGAGAGAGAGAGAGAGAGAGAGAGAGAGAGAGAGAGAGAGAGAGAGAGAGAGAGAGAGAGAGAGAGAGAGAGAGAGAGAGAGAGAGAGAGAGAGAGAGAGAGAACTTAGCTTGTAAATGCATGTCATTGTTTTACTGGGGCTTCCGTGCCGTCAGCATGGCGCAAGATCTGTGACACAGGGAGCTAATAAGGTTTGATATATGCATTTTTTCTATTCGCGGGGAGGGAGAGAGTGAGAGAGCGAGAGGGAGGAAAAAAGAGTGGGGTGGGGATGGATGGAGGGGGGCGTCGATGAGTCCTGTGAGAAAGAAAGAGAAAGAGAGAGAGAGAATGCAGGCTGAGGGTTGAGAAATGAACCTTGACCCTCGTGGGACTATTCGTACCTCCGCACACCTGTAACTTTTTCAATGCACAGGCCGAGGCATTACCAATACCCTATCATCGGCGTTCACGCTGTGACAGCGGGTCCCCATTGTTGTGAAACAATAGACTCGTTATCCTGGCCTGTGCTGCGGCAACCTGTGATTGCGTGTCAACGTCCAGCCTGTTGACACTACTCGGCTTAGGCATGCGACAATAAGGGTCCATACTTAACTCGCCACACAGTCTTTTGTAGTATGGTAGTACGTTTGCCTTCTTTCTCTTCGGTAGGTGGTTATGGCTTTTTCTTCTAGGGCTACTATTAGTTGTGCTATGTGTGTGACTTACTGTTTAGGAACGAGTGTGACAACTCAAACCTTCGAAGAAATTACGAAGTTGGTCAGCGTGCATGCCTACTTTCCCAAGCGTGAGGGGAGAGAGTTTTTAATCATGCTATTATGGTAACACGCGTAGCCCTTCTGCCTGTACCGTTAGTGTGCAAGGCTTATTCAGTAACTCGATAATAGTTCTCAGCACTTTTGGCTTCCAGCTATTCAGCGGTATTATTTTAGTTGCCAGTCCTGAACCGTTTTTTCAACTTGTTAATTCCCAGTTTGTCCAGTTCTCAGTTAATTTCTCAGAGTTTTCAGTTGCCAGTTATCAAGAGATGTCACTTCAGAGTTTTCAGTTGCCAGTTATCAGAGATTTCACTTGCCATTTCTCAAAATTTTCACTTGCCAGCTCTCACAAGTTTTTTGCTTGTGAGTTCTCAAACTTTTTTTTTTTTTTTTTTTTTTTTTTTAACGTATCATACTTTGGAGGAACTCGGTGTCCTCGCTGCAAACTTCTGTGCACCACAATTTGCTTCAGTAGTATTTCTCTAGCGTCTTTTGCCAGTTCTTAATTTCATTTGCTTGCCATTTCTCAATAGGATTTGCTTGCTAGTTATCAGAGTCAATCGCGCTTGCCAGTTCTCAAGTCTATATCTTAGGAGTGACCACTCAAACTTTCGAGGACTATGCTAACTTATTGTACAAACTTCTCTGACCTATCTATAGTTTGTTCAGCGCTATTTTTCTCGCTATAATGTGTACTGTGTGTCTAGAAAGGCTGGTGACGAGAGGGTGGGAGGGTGTAAGGGGAGAAACCCATTGAGAGGGAAGGGATTTTAACTGAAATGTGGGAGTACAGGAAAGGGGGAAATGTAATTGATTTGACTTTGAATTGTATTTAAACCGTTGTTGAACTGTTCATTGCTAGAAGACATTCATATAATAAATTTTATTGGTACCAAAGATTTACAGTGGACAAATTATGATTATAAAAACATGTAGAATAACAATAAAATGAAATGAACACGTGAGTTGTGAGGTGGAGAGTCAGAACTGAAACACCCTGCATTCAGGTATATTGTGGCTTTAAGTGTGTTAAAGTGTGTACCTGTGTGACGAAGAGCTATTTCCTTCACTGACAATGAAGTATCTGAGTCCAGGTGGGTTCCCAGGTGCGAGGAGGGCTGTTGAAACAGCTTCTTCTACTTGATAAATGGTATAAACCCAGAGATCTGCTAACATTCAAAATGTACAGCACTGTGTCACAAATGAATATATAAACAAAAGAATGGTAAATTAGACACCCACCCCCACACACACACACCCACCCCCACACACAACCGAGACACAACGAAACAACGCACATTTTCGAGTTAAGCTCTTTTTTTTTAGGCGTATAAAAACACAAAGGAGAATTAAACAATACTTCCCAACAGAGCACTAAGAAAGAATGAAATGATATTATAAAGGAAGCAAGAAGAAGCAGCAAGCGAGGATAAAAATAGGTGAGTGGTAGGCAAAAACATTTGTTTCCACATGTTGGAATCGTGAGTGATGGTCACAATTCTGCAACTATTGGAAGCTCCTTATGGTCTGTTTTAATTGGGAGGTTCGTGGAGCGTCTTCTTCTTCTCCTCCTTTACATTATTCGTGGCAATGTCAACTTGCGCCATTTTATCTTCCTCACGCAATTCGCCTCGACTCACTTTTGGCTACAAGCGGAAATAATAATAAATGCGTCGTTTTAACTTTCATGTCATTTTACGCCCTGAAAATGTGTGAAATACAAATTTAACCAAGGATATAGAACACAACGTCTTTTCTTCCAAGGAGCTTTGTAATGCATGCAGGTCGATTACACACACAACACAAACAACAACAAACAACAAGTTGTTCAGTCGTTATTCAATGGACAGAGGTATACAAACACTGGGATTCTTTGTCGACAATGTACTGCAGTATGTGGCTAACACGTGTTTATTTTGTGTCTGTGGGCATGTTGTTAATGGATAAAACTCAACAAACTCGGAATAAATAAAGAACAGTGCTACACGGAACAATATACATCACTATCTACAATATAGTGTGTGTGGGTGTGGATGTATCACTATGTGTGTGAGAGAGAGAGATGGAGAGAGAGAGGGGTGAGGTAAGGTGAGTGAGTCTGACTGTCCGTAAATTGGACATGCAATCGCATTGTTGAAGAGTTATATCGGTAGGATGCTTTGATTGGTCAATGCTCCTAGAGCTTGAAGAGTGTAGTAGGAAGCAGTGCTCTGAAGCATGAGCATGCATTATTGCCTGTTGAGGCGACTACTAAAGCATGCTTCTGGTAGCCTTCGACCAATGTGTAGCGGGCGTCTTCTTCTTCTTCTTCTTCTTCTTCTTCTTCTTCTTCTTCTTCTTCTCCTCTTGTCCTCCTCCTCCTCCTCCTCCTCATCTCTAGCTCTGTTTCTGTTTTGTGTATGTATGTGTGCTGTGTTTTGTTTTGTTTTGTAAGCAATAAAAGTCTTGTTATTATTTATGTGGGCGTGCGCTCGTTCAGTTGTTAAAGTTTTGTTGTTTTCTTTTTCCTGTTGTTTATTTTATTTGTGTTTTACTTGCTTTCGATTTTGTTTGAGTGGAGTATACGAAAACAACTACAACAAAACAACAGTGCTGAGGAAAACACTATTGGGAGTATATGGTGCTTCCTTCCTGCTGTTCGTGCTGCACGCGCACCTTGCGTGGTAATAATGGGCGAGTGTCCTGATTCTTGATCTGCCGAATAGAAAAGTTGTGTTGTAGTATAGTATAGTATAGTATAGTATAGTATAGTATAGTATAGTATAGTATAGTATAGATTTAGATTTTAGATTTTAGATTTTAATGCTTTATTGTCCCTTTTTATCGGGAAATTCTGGGCCGCCTCCCCTGTGGAAGGCGTAGTCGCAGCCTGTGGCGCGCCCAAACCCAACCTACCTAACATTAGTTGTGATTTTTAAAATGTAGAAATTCTTTAAATTTTAGAAATTTTTGAAATTTTGCTGGGGGAGCAAACCGGAGTACCCGGAAAAAACCCCCGAGACGTTGCCCGAGTCGAAATATATATAGTATAGTATAGTATAGTATAGTATAGTATAGTATAGTATAGTATAGTTTATCATATTATATCATATCACAGGGCTCGAAATTAGCGGGGGCCCGGGGCCAAAAACCCGCAAAGTTGATTTCGGGCTCGGAAAGTTGAAAAACGAAGGGCCCGCTTGGCCCGCAAAATAATTCGTCTGCTACAGCTAGCTCTACTCGGCAGGTTCGTATTTGGGCCAAGGGAAGCAACCCACACCGGTGCCCTAAATTTGGACAGAAAAAAGAACCAGAAAAGAAGCGAAACCCCTTTAATTTTGCACTCAAAAGTTTAATATACACTTCAATATCTTTTTAATATAATAAACAAAAGGCTATGGCACAACATAAGCGCAAAATGTCCATCTTTGCAAGCACGAAAGTAAGGCTACATATCGTCGCCATACAGTTGCTAAAACAATCGGCGATGGCGTATTTTCCAATTTTTGGGAAGCGAAAGACGCCAGAAGAAAACGTTGACGAAAGGAAAGAACAAGAAAAAGAGAGAAAAAAGAAGTATGAAGAGGAAAAAAGATCAAGGAACTACAATGAAGGGTGGAAAAAAAGATTTCCATGGCATGGCCTTGAAGTGAACGAGGAAGAGTACTGTTAAGTTTAGTTCCCTTTCATGGTTTTGTTTTGAACTTTTGTGCATTGAGGTAAGATTTTTTGTTAGGTTACTCATATTAAAAATTTAATGATGTGTATTGTGCAATACTCAGTCACAAAACTGAAAAGTATTATACAAGAGACTCACTTGATTTTTTTTCTATTTTGTTTAATGGCCATTTCAGGCTCACTAGTCACTGGAATATGTGTGTCACTGAATGTGTGTGTGTGTTTTCCCCTTTTTTGTTGGTAATGTTTGAAAGTGAAAGAAAAGGCAAATAAAAATGACATCACTCAGCAAAATTGGAAATTCAATTGTTTTTATTTTAGATTATCAGACAAATTGTACTTTCTACTAATTATATTGTCAATTATTCTTTTGTTTTTTGTTTGCATTATTTTTCAAGTTGGGCCCCGAAAGTTTCTTGTGGGCCCTCAAATTTTTCAATCAAGGGGCCCGGTGGCCCCCAAAGAAAAAAGTTAATTTCTAGCCCTGTATCATATTATATCATATTATATTATATTATATTGGGTGATGGTTGAGTCACCTGTTTTTCCATTGTAGAAAAGTTTGGCATTACAAAATAGAAATGATATCTCTCATCCACAATGATGTTTCTATCTACCCTCCCACCCACCTTTTCCCCCTCCCCAACTATAATCCCCCCCCCCCCCCAACAAACAAAAAAAAAGAAAGAAAAAGAAAAAAAAAGGAGTATGTATCGCAGGTATAATATTCAGCGGGGTTAGTTTCTTCTATATATTTTAAATGTTAATTAATTTAGTTTCCTCCAGCATTGTAGGCCCACGTCTCCATCATCTAAACACCATTGGTTCTCCTTCACTACCCAAAACCATATTAAAAATTTATATTTAATCTTCAACTTGTCACTACTATTGCTGTGCCCAAAACCTTATTATAGGCTGTGTACTAAGCGTGGGGTGGGGGTGGGGGGGACGTGAACACTAGCTGTATGACACTTCACATTCTTTGTTAATTTTGATTTTGTTTCCAAGCATAGTTGCAGTGATGTCGTTTTCGTCGGCAAATCGGCAATTCACCGATAAAATTTCAAAATGTCCGAAAGAGTCATGTTCTGATCGGCCCTCTATCCTAAGGTTTTACCCCTCAATCGGCCTCCCTTTGTCCGTTGTTTGCTTGTCTCATGTCTGTTTCGTTGTTATTGCTTCTGGCCATATTAATTTCCAATCGGATAAATAAAGGTGTCATGAGTTATTGTCGAACATCGCGTGTCGGAAGCGCCAAGCAGACGACACATGCATCAGCAGGGAGAGTTAGAGTAACTCTCCTTGTTGCGAACAGCGTGCTTCCGGCAATAACACTTTTCGTTTTCGAAATGCCGCCGAAAAAGTAACCGAAACTTACCAGTGGCCTCTCGTTTGGTGTTGGAAAGAAGTCAAAATGATGGTCGAGAGATTTTCAAAATATCCTAAAGGTTTGTGACTGAATCGGCCAAATGGCCTATGCTGAAAATTTCTAGCAACATCACTGTGGTTGTTAGCCAAACCTTGTGCAATGTCAGCATGGCGTGATAGCGTAGACATTGGCGTTTTTCAATGCGCCTAGTTTTGAGTTAGGTGTACATTATTCATTCATTCTTACCTCCATTGATTCAGAATATTAGGTCTGCTCATTCCTGATGCATATGCGAAGAACGAACTCGTTATTCATAACACGGTAAATCGCACAGCCACATTGCTTTTTTATGGGATTATACAATTGTAGTGTGGTCTGTTGTATTGTATTGTGTCTTGTTGCGGTGGGTTGTATTGTATTGTGTTGTATTGCATTGTAAAACCCAGTTTTTATAGAAATCAAACAATAAACTCGGATTGCACGATTGGCTGTATTTAAGCGTTCGTCATCCGGACGCTTCATGACAAAAGTCTGTTTCATATTCCGTATGGCATTAAAAAAAAATTTAACTTTTTTTTTTTTACATCCAGGATTTCATGGAGAGAAACATTAATATTTATAAGTAAACACGCTAGGGGTGGCCTCGTGGCGCAGTGGTTTAGTCGCCGGTTTCCTATGGCGAAGGTCGCGGGTTCGATCCCCACAAGGGGCGAACGTATGTGGCTTAGGTACGAGACTATTGAGGTCACCGAAGGTTTTCTCCGGGCACTCCGGTTTCCTCCCTCCTTTCAATAATGGTCGTGGACGCAGTCAATATAAAATTTCAAAAAATAAACATTCGATTTTACTTCCGTCTTCCAATAGCGATCTCTCTGCCTTTACATCACCTGTTTGAGTGATGGATGTGTATTGTGTGTGTGAGGGTGGATGAGACAGGTGAGCGTATATGTTGGTACAGATCGCCGCGCTTTGAGCCTGATTGATTTGGGGAAATGTGCGTATATAGCATCCAGTATTATGATGATGATGATGATGATGATGATGATCATAATTATTATTATTATTATTATTATTATTATTATTATTATTATTATTATTATTATTATTATTATTATTATTATTATTATCTGTACTTAGCTTGCTCAGCGACTTCACTTTCTATTCAATAACTTATTTTAACGTCTGTACACATTTATATGTGATTTTAGCTCAGTGTCTTAAACGTACAAAATGGTCGTGTAACCCGGGAATTTGTGCTGCGCTTTTAAGTTAAGACGTTACGGTGTGTGTGGGAGTGTGTGTGTATGTGTGTTAAAATACACGCCTTTGTGTAATTTCTGTAAACGACGTCAAAATCCCAGTTGTTGGTGATTGGCGGCTGTTTAGGGCTAGTGCTCAAGAAGTTGGTGACTGGACTGCTGCTTGTTTGGCCTGGCACGGCGGCAGGAGTAAAGGTCCCATTGGATGTCGGCTATAGAAGGGCGTAGAGAGAGTTAGCAGAATCAGGGTGGGGGTGGCCTAATTGTGGAACTGTGCCGAGTTCATTACAACGATGTTGAAGTTAACGGTTTGGGTTTGTAATAAAGTTAACGATATGTAGAAAAGCTAAAACCTATGTTTATATTGTAAAAAAAGGTAAAGGTAGTTCCATAGCCTTGTGGTCGTAGGAGAGCGTGATGTTGGAGATCACACTTATCTTGGGCCAGCGTAATGAGGGTGATGCCCATCTCTCTCCCTCACTGCTTTACCTTCCCCACCCTTAAGAGAGTAGGTACTCAGTCACAGTTGAGTCAACTTGGGGCGTTGTTATTTGTCGCTTCACGTTTTGCGGTCACCCGTCCAAGTGCTAACCGCACTGGACGGTGCTTAACTTGCGACACAGTAGCGAGTGCTCCAACCACTGCGCTATCCGACACCCCTAATATGTAGAAAAGCTAAAGCCTGTTTATAATACAGTTATCGATATGTAGAAAAGCTAAAAACTATGTTTAGAATAAAGTTATCGATATGTAGAAAAGCTAAAAACTATGTTTAGAATAAAGCTTAAAGTAAAGATATGGTAATGGGTTTCCTGCCACTTCCGTTTGTAGGTCTGGAGTTTTAGTGTTGAGAGACGCTACGCGACGCATATGAAGTGTTCGAGATCACTTTCACATCTTGGTAACGGTGCTTGTGGATGTGTTGAGTTTTGACCTTTGGGATGCCTGTGGATTGGTTGACCGATTGTGTATTACAGATAAGCGTTATCGGATTTAAAAGCCCCAAATCCAAGGTTTGGTTTACTTTTGGCCAAAACGGGTTTACCCTAAACTTCGCATTGTTATTACATCAAACAACGATACCGCGGGCTTTTGTTGCTCAAACCCACCGCTACACTTTCATTTCAGGTTCTGTTCTGGCATGGTGTAGTGATTTCCCCCGTTTTTAACGGTACATCGCCTCTGTAGTGTCTGGTAGAGTAGAGTAGGGTCTATTTTAATCACTTTAAAGGAAAAACCGTACGAGCTTTTTTTTTGTTTTTTTTTTGTTAGGAGTTCTGTCTCTTACCGGCTTTGGTATGTGCTATTTTTAGCTCCAAACTGCTGGCTGCCAGCTAACGGCTGTTGCTATTAATAGGCACACAAAACTCAACTGAATGTATTCATTTAAAAGATAACTATACTTAATTTGGAAAGAGTTATTTTGTTTAATGTAAGATTATTTTTTTAGTAGGGCAACACTCACTGTGAATGCCAAAAAGTAACTGTGGAGGGGGCGTGGTCAAGGTGATACCTTTTAGGAGGCAGTGATGTTTGAGATGGCTTGTTGATATGTGGTCCGGTTCTTTAAAAGTCCGTGGGAAGGAATGCTTGCGTGAGCAAACTAGACCTCGGTTTATGCTCTCGTCCCAAAGAGTAGAAGTAGAATAATCCCTGCCAGGCGTCAGTTTCGTTGTATATAATATTTCCTTTGCTTTTAAACTGTATTCTCTCTTCTTTCTTCCTCTTTCGTTGTTGTTGTTCTCGTACCTCCAGCTCCTCTTTCTGTTGCTCTTTCCTCTTCTTCATATTCGCTGTTCTTTTTCCTCCCCTCCCCATCCCTTCTCCCTTCCTCCTCCCCTTCACTCCCCTCCCCCCCCCCCCCCCCCGCCCTCTTCCTTCCAGTTTGATGTGGTACTGTGATTGTAATGGCAGCGAGTAGGTAGGCCTGCCTGTACAACAGCGCAGGGTCAAATGTTATTGTTGTTTTGGTTTTTTTCAAGTGCTTACGAGCAGTGGAATTTGCATTGAAGATTAACGTCTACACCCACCCTTGGCGACATGGCAGACGGGGATAACCATCTCAGGGAAGAAAGGGGGGGGGGGGGTAGGGTAGAGAGGGAGGGGAAAGGGTCCCAAATCAACACTAAACCACCAGAGGAATTTCAACGCACTACGTGTGAGCTACGGGGGTGGTATAGCGGGATAGGAGCATTATCGGTAGTTGCGTATTCATTGACTGGAGGCTTGAGCTGCAATGATGGAAGTGCTTTTTGGACTGTCGTTTTTAATGGCACAAGTAGGCCTGTACGGCAGTTCAAGGTCACATTTTAGAAGCGCGTCAGCTATTTCAAAAAGAGTTCATGGTGACTAGCAAGGTTGTAGTGCAGGTGCGTATTGAACTAGAGGCAGTGCGTGAACCTACTGTCCTTTTTATTGAGGACGACGTTAGGCCTATTACCGCAAATGCAAAGTCAACTGTTAAGGTAAACTGGCTTTTCAAGTGTGTCAGGTGTTTGGGGTTTAGTAACTGGGCTATGTGTAACGTGCAGGTACAGTTGTTGTTGTTGTTTTTTGTTATTTAAATTTATTAAGAGAGAGGGTGGGAGTCGTTTTGATATGATGAGGGCGACGTTAGGCCTATAAAAGTGGAATGGTAATGTTGTTGTTGTGATTGTTGTTTTGTTACTGGTGGTTCAAGTGTGTCTGCTATTTGGATTGTACCATTAGTGAATGTGGTGTGTGTTTAGCATGGAGGTACGTATTAGATGTATTTGGTTGTTTTGTGTGTGCGTGTGTATGTGTGTGTGTGTGTGTGTTAGAGAGGGAGATGGGAGTGGGTGCAGGTGTGGGGTGTAGTGTAGTTTAGTATTTTGATTGATAGCAACCTACGGTGGCCAGTGCATATATTGTTGTTTCGTATTGAGTGCAGTGTTTTAAATGAGGATTCACGTTTCATGGTTACATCCAAGGAGTGATTGTTTAAGCGTCGCACATTTACAGTGGTGTGTTTGGAAGAGGAAACTAAAGAAGAAGAAGAAAAGCGTCAGCAGCAGTAGTAGTAGTAGTAGTAGGAGTAGGAGGAGGCAGCGGTAGTGGTAGTATTGTTTTAGTAGAAGAAGCGGTGTTTTCCTTCGACTTGACAAAAAGGTTATAATCATTGAAGTTGTAATGACAGTATTTACTATTATTTGCATGGTCTTTGGTAGTAGTAATGACAGTCGTCGTCTGTTGTTAACGTCAAATGAAGTGGCGAGACTATAGGACAGTTAATAACATGGACGCAGGATCCAGTATATTCCACATTGACATTTCCCATTTAAGTGTACGACCCAAGACCCCCTTCAACCTCTCCTCCACCCCCCTTCCCCCTCCCCCCCAGTTATTTCCAAATCAGAATTTCGATCACAGGTGACAGTGTGGGCAACTGTTTTATATTATTATGTACGTTTCCAAGAGTTGTGTTGTTATGCGTTTGAGCAGCTGTCTCATTGTACCATTCCGGTTCCCATCGTGCAATGAATAATACTCCACCGCTAATCATCTGACAGTGTGGGCAGCTGTCTTTTGTTGCGTGTAGTCTCTCGGAGAGTTCTGTTGTTTCCTGGCCTGGTTTTGACCCACTGTCCTGTTTGCCATTCCAGTTGTAAGATTGTGCCACAGGAGCTCGTATCGCAGGGTTCGCACGGTCTTTAAAGTTCTTTGAGTGTTCGGGAAAAATTACATTACCTTTTCAAGTCTTTGTAGGTCTTTAAAAACTGACTTGGGTCCTTGAAAGCTTGGGGACACTATCAAAGCAAAGTATTTATTTGCAACAGTTCCATATTTGTGTTTGTTCAATCCAATCGTTAGAGCCGGGGGAAAAAAAGTTTTATATAATAAAGATTTCTTAAATTGAAGAAAAATAATAACAAAGGTAGGCAATTCTTACTCATCTTCATATAATATTAATATGAGCATACCACAAGAGTCAATAATATTTAAAATTTCTGAGGGCCAAACAACACAGACTTCAGTCTGACATCGACTTGAGGCGCAAGTCTGCAGACAAAAAAGCACTGGATGTAGAGAAACATGGCTGCCTGGGACTATTGGCAGAATCTAATGCCATCCAAAAGGGTGTCCAAGAAAAAGAAACATTACTGAAGGAGCTTGATAGGCTGTTACTGCAGGGTCAATCTAAATGTTAAGCTAGCATTTTTTTTAAAGTGTTTTCTTACTTTCTGTTGCTAACCCATTCTCCAGATCAACATGAATGCTATCCAAAGGGTTGAACACTTACAACAACACAAAGAGACGGGGAAAAAATCACATGGTCAACCAATGATATTTGTGACTGACCATTTGTTTATTGACACTTGTATCCCAAGTCTAAAACGTACTCATAACCAGGCAGTTAGGTACTGTTTTGAATTTAATAATAATAATAATAATAATAATAATAATAATAATAATAATAATAATAGTACTCCAGCCTATGACCAGACTCACCACGCTTTACATAGTCATTACATAAAAATACATGCACTCGATCAAACATCGATTTTGCTACGATAGACCAAAAGATGGAACAGTAAAGGTACAAACTGTTTACAACTATGTACACAAATGACAAAAAAAACAGAAATAGACTATTTACAACTATGTACACAAATGACAAAAAAGACAGAAATAGGATAGCAAAAACCTATTCACAGCTATTTATATGCCCGGTTATACCCAGGAAGAAAAACAGTATAAATATTTACAGCCGTGTATACACTTACGGATCAGACACAGACAAAAGAGGACAGAATGGCAGCGGGATACAAATCAGTCTGAATAATGCAGTTTGAAGAGGTGGGTTTTGAGGGCCTTTTTGAATGCTTGTGTTGATTGTATGTTGCGGATATGGGAGGGAAGGGAATTCCACTGCTTGGGTTTTTGAGGTTTTTGATTAAATTGATTACCTCCAGAAGAAATTGTGCCATGTCCATGCTATTACTCGACATTTGTAGTTTCGTATTTTGCTATTAGGTTTTTGAAAAGTCTTTGTCTGAGTCTGTACGAACCCTGTATCGGGATGTGAGCGGGTGCGGAGTACTTACTGTCTGCATACTTATAATACAGCCTCATAGTATGCAGAGAGAGGGGCGCTATTCAGGGAGATACGGGCCTGTGGATTATGCGGGGGCCTGTGGATTATGCTGTTACTGCACACTTTCAACACGGAGTCGAGTTCTTATTTTAAAAATTAAAATAAAAAATAATAAAAGATTTTATTTTTCATCACTGAAGAAGGGCGTAGCCCGAAAGTCTTTGCTTTTATATTTTTCTTGGTGTTTTTTGTGTATTTTGTTTCTGATTTCTAAAATTAAAATAAAAAGAAAGAAAGAAAAATAAAACAAGTTCTCTTCTCCAAGGAATGAAAACTGTCAGGTTCGACAATTGTTTTGCGTAAAGAAGTAAAATTTGTATGTAGCTTTGGGTCTAGGAAAATGTATCTTGCATCCTCCATTGCGATTCTAAGAAAGTGCTGTGGCTCATGTATTTGTCGCTCCGTTGTTGTTGTTGTTGTTGTTGCTATTATTAAAGATTTTCTCTGTTGAAATAATACAGTATTCCTATTCCCTGCCATATTGTAGGCACCCGTTTTATGAATTTTACGATTTCAAGAATGTGTTACGCCTAGTGCCTGATGTTGTTGCACGACATGATTGGTGTCAGTATTACGTTCACTGTTCAGTGCAGGGAAGACGGCGGTGCAGAGTTAATAGATTGGCTTCTTTGTATATAAGAGTTAATAGATTTGGTTCTTTGTATATAACTCACGGTTTTAGCGGACAATACATGTATAGAGAGAATCTTTGAATCTGCTGTGTTTTAGCTCCTTCAGCCATTGTTTGTTTTATTTAAAACTTGCCTTCCCGAGTAAGCCACACCATAATCCTTGTAGCGTTTTAAAACTGGGTGAATAAATAGTCTTATGTCTAGCTTATCTGTTCTCTATTAGAGCTGGGTACCGTGGGTCAAAGTCGTACCGGTATTACCGCGGTATTTTTAGGTCGTATCGGTATTTCGTACCGGTATACCGCGATTTTAAGTGTTACAATCAAATGGGATATGGCACTGACAGTAGTGACCGACGCAAAAGAAAGATTGTCATGCACATCAAAACAGTTTCAAAAAACCACATTTCCATTGAAACTGGAGCTTTATTTTTGCTTGAACACCTTCAAAACAAATTATGATAAATCACTGTTTAGAACATCAGCAAACTTTAAACCACAAAATCAAAATCAAACAAAAACATTCAACGGGAAAGGTCTTTAAGAACTTTAAGAATTCAGAAGGATTGGCGACTGGTACCATGCTCTAACACGTGGATAAGCTACTGTTCTTATAAGTTCTTCTTCAGCTGCCTATCCACGTGTTTGGGCTTTAGGTTCGCTCTCTGGTCGGATAAGATGTCGCCCACTGTCGCGTTACGTGTTGTCGAGATTTCCCAGTAAACCGGACCTTGGACACCCGCACCGGTATACCGTACCGTCACTTCTCCGAACCTGAATACAGTTACGTATCGGTAAAACCGTCCAGCCCTATTCTCTATGTTAACAGTAGACAGCATACCGATCTTCGAAGACGGTCTTTGCCTAGTTTCCCGCTACGCTGTATGGAGTAGCGCGTTCAAATCATCTATTGCAGACAGCATAGATGAGATTCACAGAATATCTCTCGCTGACTAGTGCAAGGGCGAGCGTAGTTCAGCTACGCAGTGTTCATCTGCTGTAGACTGTGGAGGCGTAAGTGTTGAGTTGATGTGATTCGTGTAGTAGCCCTAGTCCCTGTACTACATGGAAGAATGTTCTATGTTGTTGTTGTTGTTGTTTGGGAGATTAACGTCCCCGGACACATGGAGCGTATATGGGACAGTATGTTCTATGTTTATGATGCCTAGGCTCTATTTACGGTTCAAAGTGTATTCAAGTCAGTGGTACGATCAAGTCTTTGATCCGTCCCAGATGGTGATGTTGGGGAAAGATTATTATGTTGATCAGTCGCCTGTCCTTTGTAAGACAAGATTGGGGTTTATGTTGCGTCTGACCCGTGACCTTGCATATCATCATGTGCTTGCGTTCTGTTGTGATTGTTTGTTGTTTGTATTTTGAGAGAGAGAGAGAGAGAGAGAGAGAGAGAGAGAGAGAGAGAGAGAGAGAGAGAGAGAGAGAGAGTACATTGAAGTTTAAAGGTTCACAGCCACCATTGACAATGCGGCAGACGAGGTGGGGGGATGGATGGGGGGAACATGGGATTGTCATCCCAGGGCAGAGGGGAATGGGACTTACATCGACACTGAACCACCAGAGAGATCATACTGCTAAGTTGGACATTGAAAAATTCCTAGTTTCATTTTGCACTCAACAGGGCCTCAGTATGCCTAATGCCTTTCTGAGAGCTACGAAGATGGGTCACAGAGGAAGGAGAAAAGAGAGAGGTGCAGGAAGGAAGGAAGAAGAAGGCGAAGAAGAAGAAGAACTGCATTTGAGGCTTGAATGAATGAATTAATAATTTATAAAGCGCGTAAATATCTCCACGCCGACGGGCATGATCGCAGCGCTGTATTCTTCTGTATTCGCTGTTGCCTAGTAGTCTACTTTCTTGAGTATTAATAAAAATTTGCCCTGCTACAGGGCCTCAGATCCACGAGGGCTTCAATAGGACATTTGTCCTGAACAACATTGGTTCAATAGGTCATTTGTCCTGCCTGAGAAAAACCAATAGGACATTTTGGTCCTCAAACCATTGAATCAATAAGACATTTTGGTGCACAAAATTGTGTATGTTTATAGAATATATGAGAAAAAATAAATAATTTAAAAACATTCATTGGTTATTTCACAGACACACACACAGACACACACACACACACACACACACACACACACACGAAAAAACTTTTTTTTAACAAATACAAACTTTAATATCAATTCTTCCCAAATTCCCTTTGAAAAATAACATTGGAGCAAAAAATAATACTGATAATACGGTCCAATTCAAAATGTTAATGATGTTCCATGGGGAGGATCAAATCATTATTGATATGTAAAATAAATAACAACAATGGTTGCAGTCAGTCTTGTTGAGTAGAACATTACTTAGAATGTGCTTTGGTTAGCAGCATCCTTTTTTTGGCAGCTGCCCACTGGTCAATCACCCTGACTATCCACCTCTCAAGATCAGGTGTGTCAGGGCCTTCCATCTTTACTCTCATCAGCATGTCCTGATGCTCTGGGGTAAGGGCATTCCTTAAAGGCGTGGATATCAGGTTTTGGTTGCTGAATGATCTTTCCACGTCTGCAGTGTGAACTGGCAAGGTTATGGCAAACCTAGCAAGTTGCAACATCATAGGGTATTTATCAGCATGGAAATCAGCTATTTGGGAATACAGTTCCACCATAGAGTACCTGCTGTATCCCTCTTTCTTCACCTCTTTCTTCAGTTCTGTCCATTCTCTCCTTGCACTGTCTGGATCAATGAGTGGCCCAGACTCTGACACTTTTTTCTCCCCCTCTTCTGTCTTCCATTCTTGACTTTGCTTTTCCCCGTAATGACTGAGCAATGTCTCTATTCTGTCGTTTCCCCATTCCTCGATTTCATCGTCTGGAATGTGAGTGATGGGCTTCATCTGAAGAACTCCGAATGCGCTCAGCAGCTCTGTCTTGGGAAATCTGCACACAAATCAACAACAGGAAAGAAATTGTATATATAGCAAATGATAATCATCAGTATTCACTCCATAACCACTTCACTTTAGGGTAGAATAAAAACAATAAACATTTCATCGATTTGGATGTTCATATCACTCTTAGTCTTATATTATTTATTAACTTTTGCTTTATCTAATGCTTTTGAAAACATTGCTCACTCCCCTTAGATTCTTTCATGATTTGATTATGTCCAAGAAAAAATATATTATAATATAATCAGCATATATCACAACAAACCTTCTCAAGATATTGCTTTGAAGATTGGTGATGAACTTTGCAGCAGCAGATGCAACATCAGTTAGCTGGCATGAAGCAACCAGATGACCATGGTAAGTTGTTTTCCCATCTTCATCCAACACCAGCTGGGTCTGGAAGTCCTCAAAGTGCTTGCCCCCACTCTTCAAGTCACCAAGCCTTTTGACGCAGCTGTCAATTTTGCCCTGAAAAAAAAAATTTAAGTTTATGTTCAAGTAATTATTGTGTGATATGTGCTCAAACAAAAATCTACCAGTATCAAAAAGAAACATCTTTTATTTCTTAAAGTAAAAAGAAAATTAGACATTAAAGCATGCTAATCTATGAAATAAAAATATTAGTTTGTTATGCCTTCAATATTTTTTTCATGAGAAAATACAGCTCCTAATTATCAAAATATTACATTGTGTTGAGAGTGTTGCAAACATACCTTAATTGAGCCAATGTCAACATCAGTAGCCTGAAGAAAGAGGCAGAGGGCACCAATGACCGGAATCACATCCATCAGGACAGAGGTAAGGCCAATGAATTTGGCAGTAGCAATCTGAAAGCCCACAAAACTAATACTTAATATACAGTAGTAGATCCTCTCTCTCTCTCTCTCTCTCTCTCTCTCTCTCTCTCTCTCTCTCTCTCTCTCTCTCTCTCTCTCTCTCTCTAGTTAATATATGTACTAGCTTTTTTATTATTGTTAAATTTTTCTTTCTTTCTTCTGCTTACGTAATCATAGCTTCTATAACTAAAAAAAGTGAATGATCTAGTAACATTAACGTCATGAATATTATGATACTATGGAGCTTTGTAATTAATAATTATACACAACGAAAGGTGAAATGATGAACATACCTTCCTTTTTAAGCCAATGGCTTTGGGGTCCTGGGCTCTTGAAGATGCCTCTGCGTTCTCCAGATACGATAGAAGAGGAAGGATGCTTCGATTGACTACGTCGAGGGCCTCATAGAATGACAGCCAGCGTATTTGGTGCACTTCTCTGAACTTGAGTTTGTCAGACTGCAGAATGTCTTGGATTTCTTTAAATTTCATGCATCTCAGTGGCGAAGCTTTGAAATAGTAGAAAAGTGAAGTGACTGTTTCCACGTAGTCCTTGAGTGCAGGGATATCTTCTGCGGCTTGGCTGGTACACAGGGCAAGCCTGTGTGCAATGCAATGCACGTTGACCATGCTGGGGTTCGCCCGCTTCAGTAGACCGGTGAGGCCCTTGGTGTCGCCCGTCATTGCTTTAGCACCATCAGTTCCAAGTCCATGAACCTTAGATAAATTGTCTATTCCTCTCTTCTGCAGCTGCTCCATCACTGTTCTTGCCATTGTTTCACCTGTGCCATCAGGTACTTGCACATTGGCCAGGTAGTGAGTGATAGGCTTCATTTGAGAATTAATCACTCTAACCAGTATTGCAAAGCGCTTGGTATTTGTTCGGTCAGTAGACTCGTCGACTTTGAGAGTGACAACATGAGAGTTTTCAATGTGTTCTGCCACTTGTGTTTCGATAGTGTCAGACATTGCCTTCAAAAATTCATAGAATGATTCAGTGCTTTCATATTTTGTTGACTCTGAGATTTCAATTTGTTTGACAAATGGTGTTTCCACGGACTTCAGCAAGTTGAGCAATGACTTGAATTTACTGCATGCTAAATTCTCCTTGATAATCCAGTATGCAGCTCGTATGGCAACTGCAGCCCCTTTCTCTTGAGCAGATAGAAGGCGGATCGCTAACTCTTCAGTGTTTTTCTGAAGGGCAGGAACTTTCAAGCTGTCCCTGTGTTCTTTTGTTACTTCATGGTCTGAAAGCGCCGACTTGCGAAAATTGATGCATCCGCTTGTGAAGGCATTTTTCATGTTTCCATTGTTACATGCAGTGCAAAACATCTTTTCGTTCTCATAACGTAACCATTTAAAAGAAAGTGTCCATGCTTGCACAAACTTTCTAGTAGTAGTGGATTCTTCTTTTTCGGCTGGTTCTGCCTGTTTTGTTTGTGCATTATCACACGATGTAGATGGCTGTGGATCGGGAGCATCGCCGGTCATATCTACATCTATCATATCTCTCACCTCTCTTCTTTCTTCTTCTGTCGCTTGAGAAGCGCTTGTTTGGTCGGATGCATTAGTTTCTTCTCTCACACCTTTAACGGTTTTACCAAAACCGAAGTTTTTCAGCTGTTGCTGCTTTGAATCAGCTTTAATTTTCTTTTTCGGAGGCATCGCGAGTCGGATTCGCGAGTATCGAAAACGAAACTGTAAAGCTGGGTAAGGGAAACCACTCTGCGCATGACAACCAACCAGTGCATGGTTACGACTGCTGGTGCAGACGCACTAACTAAGCCTATCCTTTATCGATCGGTTTCGCAAAGAGGAAAGGGCGAGTGCACTAGGCTAGTCCTTTCTCAAGTTGAATGTCGCGATGTAGGCCTAACGGGTAACGCAGTTATTAAAATGAACGAACGATGTCCGGCCTTTACGCAGCTTCGATCGGACAATGACCGCCTCCATTAAAAAGCAATAAGACATTTGACAGATTGAAGGCAAATTTAATAGGACATTTGGATTTTTTATCGGACAATTGTCCGATGTCCGACGTGGATCTGAGGCCCTGCTGCTAATAAATATGTATGATGTCATCGTAATTCTCGTTGTTTTCATGCACATACCCCTCTCCCCATCCCCGTCCCGCAACCCTCTTTTTTTTCGAAGCACATAATGTGTGAACATGAAATAAGTAATCCAAAGTTTAAGTATCTTAGTAGTTGCATGATGACTAGATAGTTTGTTTACTTCTTTACAATTCTCCTGCTGTCCCAATTTAACCAGCTTGCTCTAAATTTAGAACCTATTCATTTGCCTCACGGCATCTTGAATATCACTCTTTTTTTAGATGCTACTATCTGTGGAGTGAGGCAGTGATAGCAAAGATTTATCTCCCCTTCTCTGATGCCAATGGTTTGCAGTTGTGGATTGTGCCGTAGATTTACAGTATGGTAATTTCGCTGTATTTAACTAAGATTTATAGGATGAGATTAGAGAAAGAGAGGGAGAGAAAGAGACAGACGAACAGAGAGAGGCATGGATCTGGTGACACAGTGACAGTGTATTGACATTGCTTCGTTTTCGTAGACATAACAATTTAACAGCTTTGAAATGCAATGCCTGTGGTAAAAACTGACCTATCCAGCGTGCTGTTGATAACTTTTATTTTCCTGTTTTAATGTCGGCACAAGTTAAAAACAGCATTAGACATATTGACAGCTTAGTGTCATCGTTGGACTAATCACAGCTCGTATCACTTGAGCTGGAACTTCAACTAGTTGGATGTAGAAGGTCTTTTTGACCTATTAATCACGCAGCAAATTGCAAAAATGTTGAGGTGTTGTTCAGTCCGTAACAACAACAGCAGCAACAACAACATACATACCTTACGTATATATAAAATATATATATATATATATATATATATATATATATATATATATATATATATATATATATATATATATATATATATATATATATATATATATATATATATAGACTTATACGTCCTTGTTTCTGGGTACCTTACTAAAAAAGCTGTTAAAAAGTGACGGAAAGAGCGGAATTTCACTGGGAGTTACTAAAGAATGTTACTCTACAACATTGCGCTCTTTCCGTCCAAAAACCCATTTGCCTTCTTGGATTCTTGTCCTTCCTACCTTGCTGATCTACTGTCTGTCTACGCCCCTTCACGCACTTTAAGATCATCTGCTGACACTCGCACACTCAAGGTTCCCGTCACCCGCACTAAGACATACGGCCAACGTGCATTCGCCTACTCCGCACCTAAGCAGTGGAATTCCCTTCCCTCCCATATCCGCAACATACAATCAACACAAGCATTCAAAAAGGCCCTCAAAACCCACCTCTTCAAACTGCATTATTCACTGATTTGTGTCCTGCTGCCATTCTCTTGTCTATGTCTGATCCGTAAGTGTATACACGGCTGTAAATATTTATACTGTTTTCCTTCCTGGGCCTAACCGGGCATATAAATAGCTGTGAATAGGTTTTTGCTATTCTACTTTCTGTCTTTTTTGTCATTTGTGTACATAGTTGTAAATAGTATATTTTTGTCTTTTTTGTAATTTATGTACATAACTGTAAATAGTCTGTACCTTTACTGTCCCGTCTTTTGGTGTATTGTAGCAATAGTGATGTTTCATCGAGTGCATGTATTTATATGTTATGACTATGTAAAGCGTGGTGAGTCTGGTCATAGGCTGGAGTACCCGCTATATAAAAATCCGTTATTATTATTATTATTATTATTCTTAAACTGTATGAAACCAAGTGAGGACACTATCCGGCGTCAATAAACGGTTCGAAAACATTCTCAAACGGTTCGAAAAAGACAGTTGACCTAGTAAGAAATACAGCTTGACCTAATTCGTAGCCTAGAGAGGACGAAAGTTACTTTTTCTCGCATTTTGAAAGTTACCTTGGATCTGGGTACCTTGCCAGGTGCCCAGATCCAAAGCTAGGTGCCCAGATGACCGGTGGAAAACTAAGAAACCTTGTTTCTGGGTACATTTATAAGACTATATATATATATATATATATATATATATATATATATATATATATATATATATATATATATATATATATATATATATATATATATATATATATTTTTTTTTTTTTTTAAATCATGCAAACTAGCAATACATGAAAATATTTTTTTTAAAAGAGCTGAAATGATGTTTTCTTTACAGTAGTTATCATTCACACGTTTCCACGGCGTCAAAGAAACAGTTCCTCGAGGCTTTGGTTGTCGAAGCCAGTTGGCTCGTGGCAAAATAATGATGCGTCTTCCGCATACTGCTGATTGACAGTTGAAGGTTATGGCTACGAGACTTCCATGTTTGTAAAGGTGGAGATATTATTTTTTGGGATGACCCGTGTTTCAACACTGATGACGATTTATTGTCCCCAGTTTACCCAAGGAAATGTGACATTGATTGAGGTAGGGTCTGTTGACAGAAGAAACTTCAACAATCCCAAAATTTCATTTTATGACAAATTTTCTTGAAGTATAAGGCAATGCCCAAGCATGAAATAGCAGCCCTCAGACCGTGGTATTTATTTCTCCATAGAACACCTTCAAGTCAGACAGCGGAGCACAATCCCGGACGACCGGGGATGGGGGAGAAGCGACCTAGTGCTTGATGGGTGTTTTTATGTAGCTGACACTCGCCCGTCTAGGAAAGGGTGTCGGGATCGTTAAAAGTCCCTGCGACGGAATGCGTGCGTGCACAGACTAGACGTCCTTTTAGGCGTGGCTATTAGACATAAGAGTCATGGAAACATAGTTGCCGCTTTCTTGAGGTAGGTGGGTGGGGAAGGGAGGGTGAAGGAGTGGGGGGGGGGGGGCTGCTCAAGCTATGTGTGCGCAGGTGTGAGGCGTTTGTTTCCGTTGGTGACTATGTAACAGTGAGGGTCAAGTTTCCAAGGTACCTGTCTCCTCCCACTTCCCACCCCCTCTCCTTATCTCTTAGAGAGAGAGAGAGAGAGAGAGAGAGAGAGAGAGAGAGAGAGAGAGAGAGAGAGAGAGAGAGAGAGAGAGAGAGAGAGAGAAAGAAAGAAAGAAAGAGAGAGGAATTATCCAGTGTTTACTACAGTATGGTATGTCGGTAGTGAAATTACAGACAGCTTTTGGCAAGCTAGATTGGGAGTGATATACTTGACAACTGGCTAAAGCGTCAATGATTTTATATATGTTTTAACGTTGCTGACGTTTGTAGACTCGTTATTAGTTCTGGAGCTTCATGCTTTGCTCTGGAGCTATTGTTTTGGGCTTTGTCCGTCCGTCCGGCGTCCGGAGGTGACATTGGCGCACGTTTCTCTGAAACTAATGGACGGATGTCTTTGAAACTTGGCATTTAGTTGCAAAATAGTGAACCCTACCACATGACCAAAAAAACAACCAAGTATGCATATCGGCTGATGTCATCATGGGGAAATCATAATTTGTTGCGTTTTTTTTTTATAATCCCATTTTCTCCCCAAATGCCAGAGGGATTTGGTTCAAGTTTAGTATGTACTTCGACTTTACTTGTGCCTCCAAGGTAAAACTAAACTTATGCAAATGGATTGACCTAATCATCGTGGTGCTATATTTGACTGGCATACAATGCAATATACTTCCCGTCTTCCCGCCCTCTCCCTCCCCCCCAAAAAAAAACACAACATTTTTTCAAATCTGTGCGAGATGAGTCCTAAATAGTACAAAAATAATATAGAAAAAAAAAGTCCGTCGGTCTTTCTGTCCACCATTCGCCGTCTGTCTGTGCAAAAACTATAAATTGGCTAAGCACTCAGAGCCTATTTCAACTATCACAACCAGTCTTGGTAAGATGGTATATACACCCTTGAGACCTTGAAAATGAATGATTGACTTCGCTTCAAGGTTAAAGTCGCAAAGTCATCAAATGTTTTTTTTTTTTTTTTTTTTTTGTAACGACAATTTTTCACAAAATTTCACTTTCTCTCTCCCCCCCCCCCCCCTCTCCCTAGATTATTAATATTGAACTTATGATTCTTTGATGCATGTTATTAATCAATGAGAAATACATACTATGCAGATATACTATCCAAGGTCAAGGTCACTAGAGTTGTCCAGAATCGGCTTGTATATGTACTTTGAAATGACCTTGACCCTAAACTATGGGAGATATGAAGTCCACAAGTGTTGTATTTAGAGATGATAGATTGATGTTTCATATATTTTCGTTTTTGCGTTGATCTTAAAGGTCAAGGTCATTTTCCTATCCTATCCCTATCCTATCCTGTCCCGTAACCCGAAGGTCGTAGGGGCACCATAGATGATCGTTTAACCAGCATTCTCCATCTTTCTCTGTCCTCAGCAGCCCTGATGGCTTCGCTCAGTGTCAAACCAGTCCATTCTCGAATGTTGTCCTCCCACCCCTTTTTCAGTCTCCCTCTTCTTCTACCTCCTTGCACTGTGCCTTGCAGAATAGTCTTTCCAAGGCCTGATGATCTGGTGACGTGGCCATACCATCGGAGTTTCCGTTTCTTCACCACTGTGAGCAGGTCATCGTGTTGTCCAATGGCTTGTGTGATGGTCTGTCGGACTTCGTCGTTGGTGATGTGTTGGGTATAGGAAATGCCCAGAAGTCTTCTGTAGCACCTCATCTCCATGCTTTGTATTCTTCGTTGGAGATCTGCTGTGAGGGTCCATGCTTCGCAAGCATATGGGAAGATGGAGATGACAAGGGAGCGCAGCAGTCTTACTTTGGAATGTAGACTGATGGTCCTGTCTTTCCAAATGGGCTTCAACCTTGTCAGGGCAGCAGTTGTTTGTGCGATCCTGGAGAGGACTTCCTGTCGAGACCCATTGTCTGATACAATGGCTCCTAAATATTTGATGCTATGCACTGTGTTGAGGGATTGGCCTTGGACTTCGATGTCCGTAGTGATGCCATTGGTGTTGTTGGTCATCATTTTGGTCTTCTCTGCACTTATTTCCATTCCATAGGCTCTGGAGGTGGTGTCAAGCCTCTGTACCAGCTGTTCAAGTTCTTGTTCCTCTCCAGCCAATCCATCAATGTCATCTGCAAAACGAAGATTGGAGATTGCTCTACCCCCTATGCTGACTGTGCCTTCATGGTCTGCAAGAGCATCTGACATGATGCGCTCTAGGAAGATGTTGAAGAGTGTTGGAGAGAGTAGGCATCCTCACGGTAATTTTAGGCCGTGCAAAAACATACAAAAAAATAGGTCACTGTACAGTGGAATGGCTGTCTATTTAACCCATAGTTACAACAGCATTGGGTTATTTGATCAGACATGCATGAGAGATCACGTGAAGGTCAAGGGCATTGAAGGTCAAAGTCATCCCAAGGTAATCGTTTTTGGCATAATACAACTTGCTGGTGTTTTTTTGTTTTGTTTTGTTTTTCATTTTATAGTACATGTGTATTTGGAGCCGGAGGTAAAGGTCATCTCAAGGTCAAGAGCATACAAAGATCAAAATCGGTATTACTTTGCATTTTAATGCCACCGTTTGATTTTGTTTTCTCTGGGCACTCATTTTCTTGCTAAGTATTGCTAGTTCCATAAGGAGCATGAGTCCCATGGGCTTTGCCCTTTTAATTTTTGTAAACTTCCTATGCAATTGAGTATTCAGATGCTTTGAGCCTTAATTAAAGGAAACTGGTATATTGAGTGACGTCATCGTGTTAACGTCATCATGGTGACGTCATAATTTTTTGCCTTTTTAAATTTTCTTGCTTTTTAAATTTTCTAATTCTTTTTTCTCCAAAACGTTTGAAGGGATTTGGTTGACGTTTGGTATATACTAAGACTGTGCCTATGCCTCCAACGTAAAACCAGACTTTGGCAAATCGAGGGAAGTAATCTTGATGACGTCACCTTTTAAAAAAGTTGGGTTCTTTTTCTTTTTTTTTTTCTTTTTTTTTTCAAAATTTTCTCCATTTTTTAAAAAAATTTCTATTTTATTTTTTACTTTATTAATTAAAGTGTACATCTCCTCCTTCTTCTCCAACTTCTCCCTTTTTGTCCTTCTTCTTTATTGTCTGAATTACAGTGTGTGTGTGGGTATGTTTGTGTGAAAGAGAGTGTGAGAGACAGCACGCGAGGGAACTCTGCACCAGATAGGGTTCAGCACTTGTTTTAGATTCTGACATTCAGATCGGTGTAGACTACATCATTATTTCTGAGTCCAGATGTTGCACGTTATTTATCAATATTTGATTCAGACCCGATTGAATCTTGATATGTGTAACTCGAATTCGTTTACCCACGCAGCCTTTTCACTCAGCAACAAAGCAGGAGTCGTCACTCGTCGTATAAAGCTTTCCAACTTCATTCAGCAAACATCAACAACTGCATACAAGATCGCTTTCCGAAAATCACTACAAAGATCACTCACAAATAGACAGTGCATTACTTATAAAGCCTCTATACAATCGAGAGAAACTTCGAACATTCCAGCATGACACAATAACACCCAATCAAAATAGAACTCGTCACCGGAACTATACATTGTCTTACATCACATAATGTTTACGAATCTACATGATTCGACCAGCTGTAACTCGTAAGATCTGAAAATTCGGTCGATAATAAACCAGAAATTCCAGAAAATTCTCAACAACGTCGACCGACGAAAATTATCAACTTTATACAAAGCTTCTAGTAACAGCTTAAAATCAAATCAAAGGTAAATACATGTACACGCTATCATTGCATGCTTTGGAAAATAAAATGATCGGATCTACTGTGTGCGTCTCAATCATAATACTATGTAGGCAGTGACATCACAGCATATTGAGAATGCTAATTATACATCATTACGGTTGGTTGAAATATAGAGACTACGTTAAGGTATATTTTGTGTTTAGAATGTATTTAGTTTGGATTAAATTTCATGGATTCAGATTACAAACTGAGATTTAAGAGATGTGTTTAATAAGAAAAAAAAAAGTCTGGTGCGAATGATTTTATATTTTATTATTATCGAATGAAGTCTAGACCACAGATTTTTTTTCTCTCCCTCGTCTTCCTCCTCCTCCTCTCTCTCTTTCTCTCTCCCTCTCTCTTTCTCTCTCTCTTTCTCCCTCCCTCCCTCCTTAATTGCATGGTTTATTTTTATTTGCTTTTATGGACATTTTGTAAGTTTGCGTAGATGGAAGAGAGTGGTTGGAGGAGGGGGGGAGGAGGGGGAGCGAGAGAGGGATAGACAATCCCATGATTGAAATATGAGGTCAGGGGCTAAAAGTGAGAGGGGGAAGAGAGAAGGAGAGTGAACCTTTGAAGTAAACAAACTGGTTTTTTTAAAATTATTATGGATAAAGATTTTAGACTCATTATAAAGTGTAATCTTCCAATCCGTCCCTTAACACATTAACACAATAAAGAACCTTTTACATTGAATTGGAAATCAAGTAACTTACGTACACGACCACAAAGTACACACCATCATCTTCGTCATCATTTTTAAACAATTTTAAACACTCCCCACATCCACTCTTCCCAATGCCTCACTCTTTAAACAAAAACTAAGAGGGGAGGAAGAGAGAGAGAGAGAGAGAGAGAGAGAGAGAGAGAGAGAGAGAGAGAGAGAGAGAGAGAGAGAGCGAGAGAGAGAGAAAGAATGAAAGAAAGAAAGAAAGAGAGATAGAGAGAAAGAACAAGAATGGAGAAAAAGGAGGAGGGTGGGTGGGTAGGAGAGAGAAGATGAGGTATTGTGAGGGAACAAAAAAAGGGCGGGGGATGGGTAGGGGAGAGACGGGCAGACATTTTAGGGTAACCGATGTGTGTAATAGTCAATGTCCGCGACTTCTTCGAGTCACTTTGACCCTGGTGAAACGGGAAAATGTGGCCGCTGTTATTCGATGTATTATTACCCAGATGAGGACTTGCTGTTTTAAGCTCACAGTCTCACGACTGTTTAAATGACTTTAAATTAAACCTTCCAAGTTGTAAAGAGACGTTAAAATAAATGTTTTGATTTTTTGTTGTTGCTTGATTAGATAGGAATGTTGTGGAGAACTAATTTATTGATTGATTGACGTGAAGAAAATTCATTAATTGATTGATTGATGTGAAGATTATTAATTTATAGATTGCTTGATGTGTAGAAATTAATTTTTTGATTACATGATGTGAAGAGAACTAATTTCTTCACTGCTTGTCGTGAAGATAATAAATTTCTTGATTGCTTGATGTGTAGAGAATTTATTTATTTTTTGGTTGATTGAATTTATGCTGTGTGTTTCCAGGCGCTGGAGTCAGGGCTGAGAGTACAGCAGGGCACGGTGAACAGCATGAATGCCGCTGGCAGCGAGATCCTACGCCAAGCCGCCGCTCCCGATGCCAACAAACTGAAGCATCGACAGGACGACATCAACCGCCGATGGAAAGCCCTGTGCGCTGAAGTCTTTGACAGGCAGAAGTACTCTGGCAGGTGAAGAGATACAGTACTATACAATACGCTTTACTACACTACACTACACTACACTACACTACACTACACTACACTATACTACACACTACACTACACTACACTACACTACGCTATACTATACTACACGCTACTCTACACTACACTACCCTATACTATATTTATTCTATAAGGTTCCTTAGTAACTTGCTCCATTACCGATTTTGCCATGACGGGTACGGATTCACCCCGTGTTATTTTGATCCCCATGTTATCTTGAAGCTACGGTTTTGCCCGTCATCTGGCTCTTTTTTGAATACTACCGTGTTGAAGCAGTGGTTCATGCTGTGTTCGAGAAAAGGCGCGGTCGTTGTCTTAGCTGTTGGTGGCATTGGAGGATGATTCGTTTGTCCATCATGGTTGTGCGTGTCTCAAACAGCGCCCTTTGGCCGGTTGTGTGTGGCTGTTGATGCCATGGCCGCCGCACGGTAAAGAGGCTCCTTATAGAGGAAGTGAATAAGTTATTATTTTATTTACTTTTATCTTTATTCGTTTGTTTCGTAGATTTATGTCCCCGAACACTCGCCTATAGGGGACGTCTTTTACCTGATGACAGGTGCGCTCTGCAAGTAAACATCATCACGGGGCAGCTGAAACTTGCTGAATACCTCTCACCTAAGCCTTCAGCGAGTCTCTGCTATGCTGTGTGCGATGCTAGCTAAGTGTAAGAGGTCTATCAAAAATAGGCGTAAGCCCTCAACAGCCCCTGACACTCACATTGGGATCCGCATCGCTTTCGGGCTGACTGACTCTTATCAGTTTAGTGATAGCAATAGCAGTTCTGTTGTATCTCAGTGTTTTGTTTTGTTTTTCTTCTGTTTATTACAGACCAGAGGAAGTGGGGAGTGTCAAGACTAGTGAGTTTACAGACGAGATGGACGAATTATTCTTCTGGATCGACGAGACCGAAAACATCCTTGGCTCCACTCTCAAGTTGGAACCCCAGTACCTTGCTGACCTTCTGGAGAAGGTCAAGGTCAGTTGGTTGTTATTATGGTTTCTATTATTTGTTGTAAATTTGTTGACCTTCTAGCGTATGAACCATGATAATTTTGTCATTATTTTTCGTTCTCTAATTTTGATGGTGAATTTTTGAGTGTTATTAATTAATGTCACTTTGAATTGAGATGACCTGGACACATATCAAGGTCATTGATGGGATTCTAAGTTTGTTGTTGTTTTGTTGTTGTTGTTTTGTTGTTGTTGGATTTTGTTTTCATAAGGAATTATCAAATCATTGATAGTAGTAGTATTAATATTTGTTTCCTAAAGGATTTAATTTATCAGTCACTTTGCAAAGTCCTATAGGCTGATGCTTATATTAGTCTACACGATCAAACTCCTTTTCATGAACAGTGGTGGGAAAAAAGTACAGGACTGATGCATTGTCTGAAAGCAGACATTTGATAATAGTTTAATTATATACTATAAAAATACATTTCAGGCAGACCCAACATGCAATCTTGTCTCTCTGTGTGTGGCCGTGTCTGGGTTACTTTTGCATACAGAATTGCTGCTATTCATAATTATAAGTGCGCAGTTTTCTCCCCTTCAGGATCGAGAAGATGACATTGCGTCACGGCAGCAGAGTTTGGATGCCATCAACAACAATGGCAGCCGCATGGCTCACAATGACACAATGTCGGCCGAAGATAAGGAGAACATCCAGCGCGACCTCCTCAACCTTAATCAGAGGTGGTCAAAGGTCAGTCAGGCAAGCTTGAATTGGAAGGTCAAGTAGAAAATGAAGCTTTATTGAGTTATACTGGTCAGTTTAGGAACATTTGTTAATAAATAGTAATAATAATAATAATAATAATAATAATAATAATAATAATAATAATAATAATAATACAAAGATTAATAGCATACCTATTTCAAAAGTACATGGCAATTCATGGCACCCAAGTTAGTAAACTTGTGATTTTAACTAGCAGATTAGAAAATCGTGGAGAAAGACATGCTGAAGATCAGTTTTGAGATCTTAAAGAGTAAATTTAATAAAATTAAGATTTGTTGTGTATTAATAGTTTTTTTTTTAGATTTTCATCAGGCTCATGATTACTAAGCTAAATTTATCAGAAAAAAAGAGCTGTCTGACTGATGAGGTTTATTGTTAAGTGCGGAGTGTTTGCACACACAAGAACAAAAACGTAAAGAAATGAAGCTAGAATTCAAACACTTGTGTAATGGTACACATACTTTGGCAGAAAACATTTGTTGAGACATTCAAATAAGAATTTAAAAAAACAATTACCTAAACGAGCTGATCCTACGATGATGGGATCTCAAATCTGGATTTCTTCAGTAGTTTGTTAGTTGACAGGTACGTTTCAGAAACCAGTGAAACGTTACTATCTATTACCCAATAATCCTATTTGGCCAGGTGGTGAGTGACATCCCAGTGTTTGCCAGCAAGATCCAGGACACACTGACCCAGTTGAGGGCGCTGCAAGGGGAGGCAAATGAGGTGCAAGCATGGCTGGAGACCACAAAGGAACTTCTCCAGACCCAGATGTCTCCTCCCAACTCTCCAACTTCTCCAGAGGAGAATGACTCCATCATCTGCGACCCACAAGTATGAGGACAGTGTGTTATATGTAAATGGCTCTATTCCTACACTGTATGGGGATTGAATTCATGGCTTGCAGCAACCATTGACATCTTGTTTATGTATGCTCTTTGTACATTCTAAAGTTGTGCATTTTGCAAGCTGAAGTGGTGTTTAGCCTACAAAAAGTTTTTTTTTAATAGGCAGAAGGAATGAAGAAAAAGTTCTGACATTCTTTAAAAGCATTTATCAAGTTGGAATGATATTTGACAATTGTTGAACGTTTAGTTACCTCCACTCTTTTGCTCAGGATATGTACTTTTCAGCAATGTTTGTCCAAGTCAATGTCTGCAATTCCAATGAGTGCATGCTGAGAACTGAAGTGAATTGGCCAGCAAAGTGGGTGCTGAATTGTAAAATTATGATGAACAATAGTGAGTTAGTCCATGACTACTTCAGCCTTTTGTTCCACAAGAATCTATATTGCTGAAAACAGACATAGCAGCATTAGGGTGTGGATTTCATACAAGATGCTTTGCTGTCCTCTATTTTACACAAAGAATTCAGAGAATTTGTTGAAAATATCTCGTGATTCTCTACTTCACTTTTTTCATTTGATATCCACTTGTTCCATGCTTCCCCAAAAGGGTAACTTTCAGGAGTGTGAAAATTACAGCACTTTCAACCTCCTCAGCCATCTCAGCAAGGTCCTTTTGAGAATAATAATCCACAGATTGAAACCCCCGCTGGAACTGTGCCAGGTCTATCACCATGGACCCATTCGCTTGTCATCACTCTTCCCAAAACGGATAAACTTCAGGAGTTTGAAAATTACCACACCATCAGCCTCAGCAGCCATCCCAGCAAGGTCCTCTTGAAAATAATACTCAACAGGTTGAAACTCCAAGCTGAACAAATCATAGCTGAAGAACAAGCAGGATTCAGGGCAGGACGAAGTATTACTGATTAGATTTTCAACCTTAGAATAATCTGTGAGAAATACCTACATCACCAACAACATCTATATTATGTGTTTGTAAACTTCAAGAAAACGTTTGACCGAATCTGGCATGCAGCCATGAGAGTGTACAACATCTGCCCTAACATTATTGAAGTCATCAAAAGCCTGAATGACAAGGCTACCAGTGCAGTCCTCCACAACAGCGTCATCGGGAACTGGTTCAGAACAACAATCGGCATTTGTCAACAACGCCTACTCAATCTCACACTTTTCAACATCTTCCTGGAGCACACCATGTCAGATGCACTTGCAGATCACGAAGGCACAGTCAGTCAATCTCCAACCTCCGTTTTGAGGATGACATTGATGGATTTGCTGGAGAGGAACAAGAACTTGAACAGCTGGTACAGAGGCTTGACACCACCTCCAGAGCATTTGGAATGGAAATAAATGCAGAGAAGACCAACATGATGACCAACAATACCAGTGGCATCAACATGGACATCAAAGTCCAAGGCCAATCCTTCAACACAGTGCATAGCATCAAATATTTAGGAGTCATTGTATCAGACAATTGGTCCCGACAGGAAATCCCCTCCAGGATCGTACAAACAACTGTTGGTCTGACAAGGTTGAAGCCCATTTGGAAATACAGGATCATCAGTCTACACTCCAAGGTAAGGCTGCTGCGCTCCCTTGTCATCTCCATCTTCCTATACGCTTGCGAAACATGGACCCTCACAGGAGACCTACAACAAAGAATACAAAGCATGGAGATGAGGTGCTACAGAAGACTTGTGGGCATTTCCTATACACAGCATATCACCAACAACGAAGTCCGACAGACCACCACACAAGCCATTGGACAACACGTTGACATGACCAAAGTGGTGAAGAAACTGAATCTTTGATGGGATGGCCACGTCACCAGAGCATCAGGCCTTGCAAGGCATAGTGCAAGGAGGCAGAAGAAGAGGGAGACAGAAAAAGAGGAGAGAAGACAACATTCGAGAATGGACTGGCTTGACACTGAGTAAAGTCATGAGGGTTGCTGAGAACAGAGAAAGATGACGTACGCTAATTAAACGATCATCTGTGGTGTCCCAACGATCTTCGAGTTACGGGATAGGATGGGATAGAATCCACTTGTTTGGAGTTCATAATTTGATGTAAACATATTTTGTATTAGATGTATAAAATTCTTGTCTTATGATTTTCCAGCCAGCCAATTTGAAACCCTCATAAATCTTCTTCTGCCTGTCCCCAGACAACACAATTTGCCCTTCAGACACGCCAGGTCAATGTCAAGAGGATCAACTCCACGTACAGACGTCTAGCAGAGATGAGCGACAATGAAAATGAGCGTGTGGAAATTCCCCAGAAGCTGAGTCTGCAGGTGGACAACATCAACAGGGACTGGGCAGAAGTGCACCATCTGGCTGATCAGCTTCGTCCCCATGATGACGAGGAGGTCAACGAGGTCATGGCTCAAGGTCACTACAGTATTTCTTGTTTGCTGACCTGCTTGTGTTTCTGTCTTTTTCCTTTTTCCTTCAAGCTTGCATTGTTGTTTTGTTATTCTGTTTGTTTTGTTACATCTGAAGCCACAAGGTATGGAATAAGAATGCAGAAATATATGTGAGCAATATAAATTTCTTTAGTGGTGTTTTCTGCCGTTCACGAAATTCGTCTTCTGTTTCCCTCCCTCTGTACAACTAGTTCATGTGCGTGTCTGTCATGGTAATAGCATTTATCAAGCTGTACCTTACAAGTAATAATGATAATAATAGTAATAATAATAATAATAATAATACAGGTATTTGCATAGTGCTTGTTCATATAGATCAGTTCAAGGCACAGACTGTCAAGCATCCTAATTTGAGAAACTGTATTTGTAAATTTGTCTTGATTTGAATCATTGATTTGTTCATGTGTAATTTTATTTATTCAATCAATCTTGTATAGCGCTTTTTCCAGCTCAAGAGCTGCTGAAGGCGCTGGTTGATACAGGATCTAACTCAAGCCGCCCGAGCCACCTGCAACCTTTGGGCGCATAGTCTGACGCCCAGATTACTGAGCACTATCCTGGGCAACCGGGCATGGGGAGAAGGGACCTAGCGCATGCTGGATTTATTTGTGTAGCCGGCACTTGCCAGTCTAGGACATGAGCGTCAGGATCTTTAAAGTCCATGCGATGGAATGTGTGCATGCACAGTGTAGACCTTGGTTTATACTCTCATCGGAAGGATTAACGTGCTGTGATTGCTGCAGTACTCGGACAGAAGTCTGTCCTCTGTGTTACTCCTTGCAGTCAAAGCAGAAATTCAGCATACAGCCTACGCCAGCAGGCAAGTCACCACTGCCACCACCCCCACCACCACCACCACCACCCCCCTCGCCACCAACTCCAAACAAACTTCCTCCGTCATCACCCTCACAGCAGTGACGTCGCCCGTCGCGGCCTCCACACCCAACACCAGCATGTTCAGCGGCGAATCACCGTGGCGAGAGTTTAACTCCTCCGTGGCAGAGTTACGGCAGTGGTTGGGTCTCCTGGAAGATCTGCTGCTGTCCCAGAAAGTCACTGTTTGCAAGATTGCAGAGGTGGAGCAAGTCCTCACCAGTCACCAGGTGAGTTGACGATTTTATGATTTATGTTTTTTATTTGTTGCAGGAATGACAACGGTGGGTGTCATAATGAGCATGTATGGAGAAGGTGTAGTGTCGCACCTTTTGAAAGTGGTTAGCTCGATCAACTGTGTCATCCGCCGCAGTATCGACGTTAATATCAGCAGCACTGTCATCGTTGCCATTATTTTCATAATCATCATCATTATCTTCTTCAGCATCTTCACCACCATCGTAGCTGTCTTCATCAACCGTCATTATTAATTTTATTATTATTATGATCATCATTGACTTCCTCATCATTTTCATCATCGGTCACCATCGTTACTATCTTCATCCATTATCATCATCATCACATCACCATCATCATCATCATTATTGTCATCATTATTGTCGTTATTGTCATCATTATTTTGTACTTTTGAATACCAACATTAAACAAAAATAATCTCATTGTGGGTGTGCATGCATGATTTTGCATGTATAATGCTATTTCTGGCACTTATGAGATTTTATTCAGCATGTGAGATAGCAGCATTTACTGGGATGCAGAATGTTTTGTGAACAAGATTTTAGTTGTGCTTTTTTGCTTGTGCCTTCAATAAATTATTAAGTGTATAATAGAGTGCAATCACATGTAATGTCACAAATACTAGAGCTAACGTGAATGCATGATCAACTTTATGATGCATGTTAACCTTTAACTTCAAAATGCAGTGAATGATCAATTATGTAGTTAGGTGGTGGTTTGAAACACAAAATTTTGGATAAGAATAAAAGTTTGGTTTCTGGCATTATTGAGAAGCAATGTATAGCATGTCAGGAAAGTCACAAACTTGCAGCTTTGAGAAGATACAAGTATTTTTATGATTTATTTTGGAAGGATGAACAAACTGTGTAAAATTATGTGGAAATATTTATTTATTTTATTTTATTAATTAATTAATTTATCTCTTTACCTATAGTTATGCTTGCTGGCTGCAGTCAAGTGCATGTAGGTGACCGCATGTAGAAAGGAAAATAAAGATTACAAAAAATTTTTTTACAATAATAAATAAATAAATTGTGGTAACGTTGGATACTTGGTCCACAAAAACATTCATGGGTTGCCACCCAATCTCCAGTAGACTCAATACGATCCATCTGAGAGCAGCCCCTTTCAACATCACCATCACCCAGGCCTATGCTCCAACATCAGGTGATGACGACAGCGAAGTTGAGGATTTCTATGAACATCTGCAGTCTGTCCTTAACCAAGTGCTGAGGAAGGACATAGTCATAGTGAAAGGCGACTGGAATGCCAAGGTTGGCTAAGATGCGCACCACAACTGGGAAGACACATGTTGACCCCACTGCATTAAGACAAAGGACTGAGGTCTGAGACTCTTGGAGTTTGCCAGATAACAATCTGATACTGGCAAACACGATTGGTTCCCACACAATAAACAGACGATGGACCTGGCAAAGTCCCAGCGGGGAGCATTACAACCAGATTGACTACAGCATGGTCAAGAAACGCTTCAGATCAAGCGTCAACATTGGCAGGACACGCACTTTTCCAGGAGCAGACATTGTAAGTGACCATGATCTTGTGTTGATGTCTTTCCGGCTCCAAATGAAGAGGGTAAACACAGCAAAGTGCACCAGACTGAAGTTCGACCTGGACAAACTGCAAGACCGTCGAGGTGGCTGAAATATTCAAAGCCACAGTTGCAAGGAAATTTGCACCAGTGTTCAGTTTGGGAGCGGGTGAAGTAGATGTCAACACCATGACCACCACCTTCAACTCAGCTGTGACAGATGATGCTGCCACTGAGATCCATGGCAAGCACCGCCCAAATAAGAAACCGTGGATCGCACCTGGTTTTTTGGACCTATTTGACAAATGAAGAGAGTTGAGAAAGAAAAAGAACACCCAACAGGCAGCTGATGCCTACCGAAAAATCAACAGTGACATCAGAAAAGGCATGCGCACAGCAAAGGAGAACTGGATAGAAGATCTGCGCCAGAAAATGGAGAACAATCTGAGCAAGAACAACAGCATAGTCTGAACAAGAACAACGGCAAGAAGGTCTACCTGACTGTGAAGCAGCTGATAAGTGTTAAACAGCTCAAGGTCTCTACGATCCAAAGCAAATCTGGCATTTACAGAAGAACAAGTAGTCTTGGCTAGATGGACAGAATACTGTTCTGACCTTTACAACCACACACCAAACGGAGACCCATCAGTTCTAGAATGTCCCCAGAACAGAGAAGAAGAAGAAATCCTCCCTATTTTCCGAAAAGAAGTTGAGGCAGCAGTGTAATGGCTGAAGAAGGGGAAACCAGCAGGAGTGGACAACATACCCACTGAATTGCTTCAAGCAGGAGGAGAAGCAATATTTGTAACAAGATCTGGCAGAGTGGGGAATGGCCCACACCATTGACCCAGTTGCTTGCCATCACTCTTCCCAAAAAGGGTAACCTTCAGGAGTGTGAAAATTACCGCACCATCAGCCATCCCAGCAAGGTCCTCCTGAAAATAACACTCAACAGGTTGAAACCCCAAGTTGAACAAATCATAGCTTGAAGAACAAGCAGGATTCAGGGCAGGGAAGAGTACCCCCTGAACAGATTTTCAAATTCAGAATAATCTGCGAGAAATACCTACAGCACCAACATCTATATCATGTGTTTGTAGGCTTCAAGAAAGCATTTGACCAAGTCTGGCATGCAGCTCTGTCGTCAACCATGAGTGTACAACATCAATGCTAACATTATTGAAGTCATCCAAAGACTGTATGACAAGGCTACCAGTGCAATCCTCCACAATAGAACCATCGAGAACTGGTTCAGAACAACAATCGGAATGTTTCAAGGATGCTAACTCTCTCCAACACTCTTCAACATCTTCCTGGAGCGCATCATGTCAGATGCACTTGCAGATCACGAAGGCACAGTCAGCATAGAGGTAGAGCAATCTCCAACCTCCATTTTGTGGATGACATTAAGGGAGTGGTTAGAGAGGAACATTAAACTTGAATAGCTGGTACAGAGGCTTGGCACCACCTCCAGAGCCTATGGAATGAAAATAAGTGGAGAGAAAACCAAAATGATGACCAACAACACCAATGGCATCAACATGGACATCAAAGTCCAAGGCCAACCCCTCAACATTGTGCATAGCTTCAAATATTTAGGAGCAGTTGTATCAGACAATAAGTCCAGACAGGAAATCCTCTCCAGGATTGCACAACAAATGCTGCCCTGACAAGGTTGAAGCCCATTTGGAAAGACATGATCATCAATCTACGTTCCAAGCTAAGACTGCTGCTCTCCAGTGTCATTTCCTTTACCCAGCACATCACCAACGACAAAGTCCAACAGACAAGCCATTTGACAACACCATGACATGCTTACAGTGGTAAAGAAATGGAAACTTCGATGGTATGGCGAAGTCACCAGAGCATCAGGCCTTGCAAAGACCATCCTGCAAGGCACGATGCAAGGAGGCAGAAGATGATGGAGACAGAAAAATAGGTGGGAGGACAACATTCGAGAATGGACTGGCTTGACACTGAGTGAAGCCGTGAGGGTTGCTGAGGACAGAGAAAGATGGAGTACGCTGGTTAAACAATCATCTGTGGTGCCCCAATGACATTTGAGTTAAAGGATAGAATAGGATAGGATAGGAAGGTAGACATTAATAGGATGTGAAGTGTTTGTAAATATTTTATTGTACAACACATATATTAAATATACTATATTCATCATATCCTTGTGGTCCTTACTCGGCTCTTGTCAGTCTGCGGGACCCTGTAAACGCTGAATATCTATCATCATATCCTTCATAATTAACAAGACAATGCTTTTAACTGCCTTTCTCAGTTAACAAAGCAGACTGATGGAAATAATTTAAGTTTACACTTTTAACAGCTAACCGTAGTGTCATCATTGCATTTTGCTTTCTTGCTTTGCCTTGTCTTGTTTGACGTAGTTGCTGTGCCTTGCAGAGTTCCAGTGATTCGCTCTGTGCTAACAACTCTTCTGAGGACAGCTTGCGAGAAGTTAGCACAGTAGATTTTTGGGACCTCCAGTCGTCAGTTGGGGGCATAAAAACTCGGCTCAGGCATCTCAAGGTGTGTGTGTGTTTGTTAGGAGTCCGGCTGTGTAGATCCTCATTTTAGGCCTTTGCTGCAGTTGTTTCCCTTTGGTAAAGTAGCCTGTTATCCATGTTTGCTGTGGTTGTTTCCCTTGGCAAGTTGAATTCTGATTTTGAACCCTCCCCCATTTTCTTTTCTTTTCTTTTTTTTTTCCATTTGACCTGTACCTTTTTATCCAATTTGTTTTAGTTTTTGTAGTAGGTGGTGGTGGTTTGGTTTTCTTATGATGCTTATATATATATCCCTTGATGATTTGTTTACACTGTAACACTGTAAAACCACTTTATTCATGTCCAGACTAGGAGAACTCAAAAAAGTGCAGTGTGAAAGTATAGGCTAGATGTGAAATGAAAGGTTATCTAGTGTATTACGGTTATTTTGATTTTTATGAAGTTTCAGCCCAAACATAAGCCTTTTGACCTCGGCACGCTTTTCCGCTCAGGCAAATGATGTGGTTGCCTGTATTGCCCCATTGGAAGATGCTAAGTAGAGGTCAATCTGAGTATCAGATGCTGCTTAACTGAGGCATATCATACACCTCTACACTGCTTATGCTGGATAGATCTCTGACATTTCTGTTTGTGCCACAGCCAAGCGGAAAGCCAATGTCTAATGGAGACTGTTGTCTATTAAAACGGGGTAGACACAAGAATGTAATGAGAGTAGAAAAAGACACAAATTGAACATTAGTCTAAACCTGTTTTGATCCCACCCCTGCTTAAGTACTAGCCCCCCCCATACTATGTAATAGTACAGCTTCTCTGAGCGTTCACCAATATGGGATAAGCCACGCTGCGATCTTTAATCTTACATCTTACATCTTTTATTACTTGGATGGATGACCATGCTTGAGAGGCAACCACCAATCGACACACCCAGCTGTGAATGGGTCCCTGGACCTGTTTAGACACAGGGAAGGTAAAGCAGTGAAAGAGAGGAGATAGGCACCGCCTTCATTAAGCTGACCAAGAGAAAAGAGAGGTCCAAATTACTTCACCTTCACCCTCCCCCCCCCCCTCTCCCCTTTCCCAGTGACCAAAAGGTTAGGGTGAAACCATTACCTTACCTTTCTTCTTTTCATGCTGCTTGCCAGACGCCATTTCTTACAGTGTGTTCTATTATTTCTTATAGTATGTTCTATCATGTGTTTTTTTCTTCCATGCTGCTTTACCATTGCACCGAGAGAGTGTGTGTGATTTGATTACACTGTGAGTGGCTTTCTTGCCTCGGCTTGTTTGGTTATTGTGGCTGCTTGTGCATGTTACTTTCTGCTATTGCATTGGAGTCATTTGTATATGTTAGTGAATTCTTTCCGGCGAACTGTTGTTGCATGAATGCACACTTTGAAAGTGGAATTTTTGCTGCACGCAGCGTAGATGAGTCTTGTCATGGCTTACATTTACTTCTCACTACTACTGTTAAGGAGAGGTGAGCGCACAAGCCTTGGCAAGTCTCAGCTGGGCTGTCTGTTCTTTTTGTTGTTGGTATTTGATGGTGTTTTGTTTTATTTTAAATTTTTATTTAAATTTTTATTTTTTTATTTCTAGGCATGTTTTAATATGGTTTACTTTTTTTCCAGTTGCATTGATTTAGTGGAATAGTCCTCACTTTGTCTTTGCTGGGTTGGTGTTTGTACATAAGTTTGAAGCTTTCGCAACTGCAAAGCTAGTTGCCAGTTGGCATGCGAGTTCTTGGTCTCTATGGATTTGTCCTTCAGCAGCTCTCTGAGGCTAAAAGCACACTGTTTATAGACACCCAGGAAATAATACTGTCATAACTAATTCATAATTTTTTTTTATGAATGAGATACATTCATAACCACGTTTTATAAGCTGTAACTCTTTGAGGTTAACAGTACTCTCATATATAGAGCCAACCAGGAAATAATACTGCCGTACCCAATTCACAATTTTATGATTAAGGTATGTTCATCATCATGTTTTATTTCCCCAAAGGTAAATTATATAAGAACGATTCTTCTTTTTGACTGTTCCTGTGTGGGTTTGTTTTGTTCTTTTTTCTTATTTCTGCTTTTCTGTGTTGGTGATTTGTGGATGGCGCCATTATTATTGGTGTTTTGTTGAAGTTCATTTCCTAGATTATGTTTTCGATGCTGTTGTTTTATGATGTTGCCATCAAAGTTCTGTATTTAATAATAATAATAATAATAATAATAATAATAATAATAATAATAATATAATAATAATGATAATTAGAGCATTAATAACAGTAACCTTAATAACAATAGCAATAATAATAATAATAATCATAAAATACTTAATAAATAGCAATATAAACACTAATAATAACAATAGTAATAAAAACAATAATAGTTACGTTGATTAATAACAATTAATAACAAGCCCATGTTTCACCGTGTTTCAGTCACGGTGCATGTTTTACTTTATTTTCATATGTTTTTTGTGGTTAGTTCTTCTGTTTCTCTTAATAATTGCTCATATGGAGTTTAGTAACAGTTGTTTTGGACATTAAAAGTATTATTGTTGAGATCAGAGAGCCGCTGAAGAAACTGCAACATTTTATACTTTGTATTCAATTTTGTTTAGCCATTTAATTTTTGTTTTCCTCTTGGAAGTTCTATGAGCATGAACTGTTTTGTATGGAGACATGCACTAAGCAAGACTACATCATCTTCATCATTATCAGTTAACAATGTGACACAGCTATTTGGCCTTTTGTTATTATAGGTGTCATTCATGCCTTTCTAGAAATTCTGTGTTCAGCATTACGCATGTGAATATTAGCATCATATAACTAATTTCTTCTTCAGGATGTTGTGGTAATCCATGAACAAGGCCAATTAGAACAATTCGGGTGGTGAGCAAAACAATGTTAATCTTCTCATTAGAGCGTTTAGAGCGAACATTGAATTTGGGTGCTGTTGTAGAATAAAATATAATAACCCTAAAACTAGACGCCGTGTGTTGTATTATGATTGGGTAATCGTTGCTATTATTGTGGTTATTGTTTCAGTCACTACTGCAAGACATGGAGAGCCGCAAATCACGGCTGGATGAGGTGATGAGCACAGCTGACCAGATCCAGCAAAACACGGACAACGAAACGGATAAGGCGTCTGTGAGAGAACAAGGTACGCCAATAACACAAAACTTGGTGGTCCTTATAAACCATGCTGGCCAACTCAGAGAGCTGCTGCTGGATGACAATATAAACCGTGGTCTAGTATGTGCACACAGGCACAAATTCCATCTTACGGTCTTTAAAGATTGTGACTCTCATGTCTTTAGACGGGTGAGTGTGGGCTACTTAAATACACCCAGCAAAGAACTAGGTCCCTTCTCCACATTCCAATTCCCATTCCCCTTACCATTTCCATTCCCATGCACCAGGATTGTGCCCAGTTGTCTGGGCCTCAGACGGTGTGACTAAGGCAGCAGAGTGGGCGGGCAGCTTGAGTTAGACCCTGCATTGACCAGCGCCTTGAGCAGCTCTTGGGCTGGAAAAGTGCTTTGTAAAAACGATAAAATAAATACACACTGACCACTTAGATGGGACAATTACACACTAAATAATTAGTGGAAATCTGTTGAGACCCATGTGGGTTTTCACTCCCAAGATGCATTTTTTGTACACCATGGATCACTTACCGCAAGTAACCCTTGCCCTACCACAGCCAGGTGGGATGGTAAGCTGATGACTGCCTAATATGATGACAAAGAGGGCATTGTAACGATTAGGAGTAAATAGGTGACTGCCGAGGTCACACTGCATAGCTGAGACTGAGTGAGGCTTTAGGTTCCTATCTTGTGAACATGGGGACACAGAGTATCCTGCCTGGGAGTGTTGGTGATGATTTCCGTCGTAGACCATGGTAACATGCAATGTTGTGATGATTTGTTTTAATCTTCTTTCTTGCCTCCCTCTCCCCCACCCTTCTCCCCTGTTTAAACTTCAACATGGACAAGCAGTACATTTTAACCTTTTTGTTTTTTGTGTGTATGTGTTGGTCTGATTAGTGGCCAGTCTTCGTGAGCACTGGGAGACGGCCAAGACTAAAGCGGAGCAGCGCAGCACCCAGCTGAGCGACATGCTGACGGAGTGTAGAGAATTCCACACCTCCTACGCCGACTTGGAACAGTGGCTGACACAGGTGGAAGCCGACCTGGATGCCAGGCCCATCAGACCCGAGTCCTCCCACCATGTTGACACCCTCCTCAAACAGCATGAGGTCAGTCACTGACGTAAGACACCGCGTCAGAAAAGTTACTCGTCACAAACAAATTATACGGGAAAAGTTACCCCTGGCAATGCAGAACAAAACGTAAAGCAATGAAAGGGATAACATATGAGCCAAGGCATCCATGATGTTTGTTTATATCTTGTGACAAAGAGTTGACTTGGGATATTGCATTGTTGTCAGCTTTTAAGAGATTGCATAGATATAATTGTTAAGCTTTGCCAAATTGACAGCTCAGCTTTGGAGTTTAGGTGTCTTTTTCTTGTTCCACTGCATCTCAGCAAATAATAATTTAATAATAATAATAATATTTTATTTTTTATAAAGCAAAACCAAACTTAAAGGTTGCTGTAAGTGCTCGCACTTGTACTCTCACACATACGCTCGCAAGATAAATATTTAAACAATGTGTTTAAACATGAGATAAAACGGTTAAACTTAGTAAGAAATTATACAAACATCACACCTAACAAGGATAAATAATGAAATAATACAGTACAACATCATGAGATAAAACACTTTAAACATCAAAAGAAATAATAACGAACATTACATCTAAGTTTAAACAGACATGTTTAAGGAGAGACTCGCATACATATACACCCACACATGCACGCACACACACACAAATGAAGACATCAGCATTAAGAATACAATTTAATAATGAAGCAATGATAACAATTGCTCAAAGTAAAAAGTACTACTTGGTGACACAGGGAAAAGAAGTCATATGACAATAATTAAAAACAATATTCAAAAGCCATACATAAGAATTTTTTAAAATAAAACAGAGTAACATTTAACTAAAACTATTTCAATACGAAAATGTTTTAAACCAAATTAAAAGCAATGCATGGAATCACGAGATTTTTCAAGTATTGAAGAATACTCAATAACGTTTCATCTTAACTTGCAGAGTCTGCAGGAAGAGGTGAACAGGAAGCAGGCTGCAGTGACCAAAGTGAAGCAACAGGCGGAGAAACTGATAGAACACTACAGCGAAGACGATACCCACAACACTTGCACACAGCTTGAGCGACTCAATAACCGGTGGTCGCGACTTCTCAGCAGGTAAATAGTGTGTGGTGTTACTTTGTTTGGCCTGTATTGGCCTAATGTGCAGTGGTGATGACCCAGGTTACAATCTGGTGGTGGGCAAGACAAAAGTGGTCCTCTGCTCAAGTCAAGTCAAGTCAAAGTCAGTGGGGGCTGGATGGAGAGGGAGGAGCGGAGACAGCAGAAATTGGGGGAGGAGGGCGAGCAGGGGGTCCCAACATTGTGGGACGGATAAATGTCTTCATTTTAATACTGTGATTTTACTTGCAAACACTTTCACCTGTCTGGGTCTGAGGTAGAGACATCGGGTGCTGGATCAGGTTTTGTTATACCTAGTTTAAAATATTAAAAAGTCGTATTATTTAGCAATAGGGTATTTTATTTTTTATCTTTACCGCCGAGTTATATGGAATTATGATGGCACTGAACTATATCATTGATGTACCATTAGAGTGTTTTTGGTATCCTCATTTGTGTTGATTGAAAAGCTGTTCATTATGCACTGAAAGACTAGAAATGCAAGGGTCAAAATCGAGTTTTTATTTTATGAAATAAAACATATAATTCATTGTATTATTTTAAGAGAAATATGTTTAGATTTTTGCTGGGTCCCTTCATGCATCGGAATTTATTGGAATGAAATATGTGACACATTAGCCAAAGAGGGAACTAGGAATAATCCTAGTGCGATAGTTGTTGATAATTTAAAATTGTAATATAATCAAATTATTTCTATAATTGAGAGGTTCATGAATAATTTCTATAACTTTAAAAAATGAGCAGCACTTAATTGTCAAAGAAACACCCCCGTTGGGGTGCCGGGGGTTTCAGTATAAATAGTATCCCCACTTTCTGGAAATTTAGTGCTTTAAATTCCCACTGTCGCTGTTTTTCTCATTTGCTCTTTCTCATTCCTGCTCTGTTCTATCAATCTGCTATACTATCTTCTTCTTTGCTAGACCAGTCACCTACCTTTTTTCTTGAAAACTCTTCCGGGACAAGACTCCTTATTTGTGTATGGGGTCTGTTGGATCAGCTTGGGAATATTGGACGCTTTCTGCCAGGTGGTCACTAGGGCTTCCTATGATGTTATTATTTAGCAATGTAGGCATTTTATATGTATGTGTTTTGTTGATAATTTATAATGATGTTTGTATTCTATTTTGTTTTTGTAAATGGGGGTTCGATAAGTTGGGGTGAAGCCTCAGCCGTCCCCTGCGTGGGATGTCTTTATTGTAAAGTGACTGGCTGGTGGAGAGCTTTCGGTTTTACCACTAGGGTTGTTTCAGCAGATCTTTTATGCAGATCAGGGGTTGTCCGGTCCTGATTTGGCTCGGAAGAGTCCGCTGGACCTAAAGCAATAATAATGTAATGTAATGTCAAAAAAACGTATCAAAGATAGTAATTAAAAATGCATACTTGGTGTACAAAATATTCTTAGGACGTTACTTGTTCATGTTCAGGAAAACATTCTGTGGAGCATATTTTGTTTGAATGCTCAACTATTATGTCCAAATTAGAAGAACAATTTAGCATTAATACCAAGAAATACGGGCAATCAAAGGAAGATCATTTGATATCATCCAGACATTGTTAATATTGTTCGTGTTATTTTAACATCAACAGTGGGTAGATTTTTATAATTGTATTTTATTATACTTGTATTTTATTGTTTAATGTTATCTAGAGAGAACAGATGTAAAATTAAAATACTGAACTTTCACTTGTCAACTTATCTCGTTAAAATAGTGTTGTTTTTGTGAAGGGCAGGTTTTATCTTCATTGTTGATGGGTGTTTTTACTTCGACATTATGAAGACTGTTTCAGTTTTCTTTTACATTCAGTGTTTTGTTCTCTTCATCATTATTCCTATTATGTAAAATGTCCAGTGTGCAGCCAAACAAAGTGACAAGTATAACTTGTTCTTTTTTAAAAGAGCACATCAGTTCGAGAGCAAAAGGTTATCAGACTATGATTTCAGCGCTATACTATATACTATTGTTTGTATAATCCATTTGGTCGTTCATTATCATCAGAGTCGTCGCCATCACCATTGTCTTTGTCATCCTCCTCCTCCTCTTACTTCTCATCATCAGGAACATTTTTTCCTCAAGCTACTATGTTAACAATTTTGCTCTTCTCTTTTAGTCTCGATCAGTCGTCATGATTATATCGCGTTCCGTTCTTCTCCATGTTTCTATGGGCTGCATTTTCTTCCTTTGCCTGAAGAGTAGCATCAGCGTTAAGAAAAAAGAATACTGAAAATAATTTACTGTCAATTGCTTTTGCATGTATGCATGAGACTGAGTGGGTTCCTATGTATGAGCCATCTCATCAGCTTCGCTTGTCTTCCCTGTCCCGTTTTCGCCTGCCATACTCTGAGGAGACAAACAGAAAGAGATCTGGTGCCCAAACCCTACAGAATGCGGTCCCCAAGTTATGGAATACACTACCTGAGACTGTCAAAAGGGCGGACTGTGATGGGTCGTTCATGAGAAGACTGAAGACTCGGTTGTTTTATATTGTAGTAACTCGGTGAACCAAGCATCTCTCTCACTTCTGATGTCCACCTCCCTCCCCCTACTCCCACACCGGACATTATCCTTCTTGTCGTTTTTGTTGTTCTAACCCCTTGGGGTCATGAGCAATCTTGCCACTGTAGATTGTTCTAACCTATAAAGGGAAAAGTGAAAGCCCCAGTTGAAAACCTGTCTTGCCTTAGTAGGCATGACTGATTCACTGCGGCAACAGTACCCCCGTTGGAGTGCCGGGGGTTTCAGTATAAATTGTATCCCCACTTTCTGGCAATTTAGTGCTTTAAATTCCCACTGTCGCTGTCTTCCTCATTTGCTCTTTCCCATTCCTGATCTGTCCTATCACTCTGCTATACTATCTTCTTCTTCGCTAGATCAATGACCTACCTTTTTTCTTGAAAACTCTTCCTGGACAAGACTCCTTGTTTGTGTATGAGGTCTGTTGGATCAGCTTGGGAGTGTTGGACGCTTTCTGCGGGGTGGTCACTAGGGCTTCCTATGATGTCATTATTTAGCACTATAGGCATTTTATATGTACCCCTTGGGGTCATGAGCAATCTTGCCACTGTAGATTGTTCTAACCTATAAAGGGAAAAGTGAAAGCCCCAGTTGAAAACCTGTCTTGCCTTTGTAGGCATGACTAATTCACTGCGGCAACAGTACCCCTGTTGGAGTGCCGGGGGTTTCAGTATAAATAGTATCCCCACTTTCTGGAAATTTAGTGCTTTAAATTCCCACTGTCGCTGTCTTCCTCATTTGCTCTTTCCCATTCCTGATCTGTCCTATCACTCTGCTATACTATCTTCTTCTTCGTTAGATCAATGACCTACCTTTTTTCTTGAAAACTCTTCCTGGACAAGACTCCTTGTTTGTGCATGAGGTCTGTTGGATCAGCTTGAGAGTGTTGGACACTTTCTGTCGGGTGGTCACTAGGGCTTCCTATGATGATATTATTTAGCACTATAGGCATTTTATATGTATGTGTTTTGTTGATGATTTATAATGATGTTTGTATTCTATTTTGTTTTTGTAACCGGGGGTTTGAGTAGTTGAGGTAAAGCCTCAGCCGTCCCCTGCTTGGGATGTCTTTATTGTAAAGTGACTGGCCGGTGGAGAGCGTTCAATTTTCCCACTAGGGTTGTTTCAGCAGATCTTTTATGCGGATTGGGGGTTGTCCGGTCCTGATTTGGCTCGGAAGAGTCCGCTGGACCTAAAGCAACAATCAATCAATCAATCAATTTTGTTGTTCTTTATTTCTCTTTATATCGTGCACTGAGCATTCAACAATGGATGGAGACACGTGCATTAAAAATGGAAATTATCGCCATCATAATTATGCAAATCCATAACAATCAATGGTAGTCGTACAAACATTATGACCTTAGCAACCACTGGGTGAAGAAATTCAGTGTGTTACACTTTATTTATCAACAGTGGATTCAGCCCCGATGCTTGAATCTTGATATGTGTAAATCGAATTCGTTTATCCATGCAGCCTGTTCACTCAGCAACAAGGCAGGAGTCGTCATAAAGTTTTCTAACTTTATTCAGCAAACATCAACAACTGCATACAAGACTGCTTTCCGAAAATCACTACAAAGGTCATCTTACAAGTAGACGGTGCATTACTTCTATAGCCTCTGTGCAATCGAGAGGGAAAAAAATCAAACATTCCAGCATGACGCAATAACACCCAGTCAAAACAAAACTCCTCACCGAACTGTGCACTGTCTTACGTCATAAAACATTCTTTAGGTTAGAAGAATCGCTTAGCTATTATGAGACACATCTGGAAAGTTCGATCAATAATAAACATGTAATTCCAGAAAATTCTCAACAATATTGATCGACGAAAATAAAACACTATGCAAAGCTTCTTCTAGCAATAGCGCAAAATCAAATCAAAAGTAAATACACTCACGCTGTCGTTGCATGCTTTGCAAACAAAATGATCGGATCTATCGTGCGCTTCTCAATCGTAACATAGTGTTTTCCAAATTCATGTTATGGGTGGATGTGGGGGCGGGGGTGGGTAGCAGGAAAGGAAAGAATTGGGTTGGAAGGGGAAGGTGTAAAGGTAAAGGTGGTCCCATAACCTGCGAGTGTGAGAGTGTGTGCATGCGTGTGAGCGCTTTGAGCAGACAGTTGTTTGGAATCGCGCTTTATAAAATAAATTATTATTATTATTATTATTATAGCCTTGTGGCCGTAGGGGAGCGTGATGTTGGAGATCACACTTGGGCTAGCGTAATGAGGGTGATGCCCATCTCACCCCCTCGCTGCTTTACCTTCCCCACCCTTAAGAGAGTAGGTACTCGGTCACAGTTTAGTCAACTGGGGGCGTTGTTATTTGTCGCTTCACGGTTTGCGGTCACCCATCCAAGTGCTAACAGCACTGGACGGTGCTTAATTTGCGAGCGACACATTAGGGGAAGGTGTGGCAGTTAGTATATTATTTATATGGCAGAAAAGGTTAGTTTCCGAACATGGATGACCATATAGAAAACTTAGATGTGTTCCTGTGAAGGTCCTACTCTAGAAGACAGCAGCGCTGAGAGAGAGAGAGAGAGAAAGAGAGCGAGAGAGAGAGAGAGAGAGAGAGAGAGAAAGAAAGAGAGAGAGAGAGAGAGAGAGAAAGAAAGAAAGAAAGAAAGAGAGAGAGAGAGAGAGAGAGAGAGAATAGTCTACAATAATTAATACAACTATTGGCAACAGATGAGAGAAGTAAAACTATTTTGTACCAGTATCTTGATATCCTAAGAATTTTGTTTTTCTTCTATAAAGTAGTTAATGTGTTTTAAACTTTTAATTTTAAAGATCTTATAAATGCGTAAACAGACATAAAATGAAAGTTTGCTTGATTGATCAATATTGGTATTGAAGGCAGTCAATCTATAATTTTTAAAATAAGAATTCAATTTCCTTTGGGTCTTCTAATAACGATCTCCCTGCCTTTACACCACAAGTAATAGATGTGTTGTGTGTGAGAGAGAGTGTGTGTAATATGTGAGCCTGTATGATGATGGTACAGATTGCCGCGCTTTGAGCCTGATTGGCGATTTGGGAAAAAGTGCGTATATAGCCTCCGGTATTACTAGTATTATTGACCAAGAATTATGTCAGAGAGAGAGAGAGACATAGAGAGAGAAAAGAGCGGGACCTCAACCGATTCAATGTCTGGAAGAACGGCCCCGAGTTGTATAGAAAAAAAGCGCCACAAAACGTTTAGATTGCTTGCCATTAACTATGTTTGCTTCTGGGCAACCTTTTGCAATAAGCGAGCGCTTTTAAAATGGTGCAACACATCTTGACTGCACAACAGCCAATCAGAGTGAAGTTGGCTGAAAGTGAAAGTTACTGTCAGTCGCACTGGCGACACAACAATACCATTTCATACCGATTGCACATAAACATAATTATTCCATCAAATAACAAGTACACAAATCTTACCAGACTGTACATGACAAACGTCCTCCCTTGCTATTTCACCATTGAACGCATCGCCGTTTGCAAATCGAAAGCCCACCATTCTGGCCGCCATCATTTTCTCTTCGCAAACAACCTTTCGAGACTGCTACAGAGCGCTCTCCGTGGGCATAGGGTTGCGCAGACTCTCCGCCAAAATAGTTACGTAGCGATACGCTTAGGCAACTTGGGGCGGTTTTGTTGATGGAAAGCATTTCAGCGTCACTTGACTTTATTTACCTTTTTAGCTACCTTACGTTTGCCAGCTGATGTAATGCTGTACTGGTTTACGGCTTTTTCTTCTTCTCCTTATCCTCCTCCTCTTTATCTCTTCTTCTTCTTCTTCTTCTTCTACTTCACCACTTTCGCCACCTTCTTCTTCTCTCCCTCCTCCTCCTCACCTCTTCTTCTGCTTCTTCTTCTCCACCTTGTTTTTCTTGTTCTTTTTGTTCTTGTTCTCCTTCTTCTCCACCTTGTTTTTCTTGTTCTTGTTCTTGTTCTTCTTCTTCTCCACCTTGTTTTTCTTGTTCTTGTTCTTCTTCTTCTCCACCTTGTTTTTCTTGTTCTTGTTCTTCTCCACCTTGTTGTTCTTGTTCTTGTTCTTGTTCTTCTCCACCTTGTTTTTCTTGTTCTTGTTCTTCTCCACCTTGTTTTTCTTGTTCTTGTTCTTCTCCACCTTGTTTTTCTTGTTCTTGTTCTTCTTCTCCACCTTGTTTTTCTTGTTCTTGTTCTTGTTCTTGTTCTTCTTCTCCACTTTGTTTTTCTTGTTCTTCTTCTTCTTCACCTTGTTTTTTCTTGTTCTTCTTCTTCTTCTTCTCCACATTGTTTTTCTTTTTTTTCTTGTTCTTCTTCTTCTCCACCATCTTTTTCTTGTCTTGTTCTTCTTCTTCTCCACATTGTTTTTTTTTGTTCTTCTTCTTCTTGTTGATTTTGTTCTTCTCCACCTTGTTTTTCTTGTTCTTGTTCTTCTTCTTTTCCACCTTGTTTTTCTTGTTCTTCTTGTTCTTCTTCTTCTCCACCATCTTTTTCTTGTCTTGTTCTTCTTCTTTTCCACCTTGTTTTTCTTGTTCTTCTTGTTCTTCTTCTTCTCCACCATCTTTTTCTTGTCTTGTTCTTCTTCTTCTCCACCTTCTTCTTCTTCTTCTTCTTCTTCTTCTTCTTCTTTTTCTTCCTCCTCTTCTTCTTCTTCCACGAGCTTTCTTTGAGCGGTGTTTGTTTCAAGCAAAGAGTTAAGTGCACATCATTATTACAAAGCGTCACCTTGTTAAGGAGGTTTATAATTAACCCACGTAATCAGCAATAACTAACTGCTGAATCTGGAGGCAGGTGGTCTCGTCAGCCAATCCATGAATCTCCGAAGCACGTGCACCTATCAGTTCTGGCAAACGAGCTTAAAATATTACTTCTGAAGTGAGACATGAGATTCTTCATTTGCTTCAAATGTTACACACAGAAGAATTTGCTTTGCGCGTCTGAGAATAGTACAAGAAGTACAAAAAATGTTTAAAAATAAAATAAAAACACAATTGTTCCCGATATCTATAAATAGTTTAAGAAATAAAAACGATGGTGTGGAAGCTCAGTTGGAGCGGCTTACTAGTAACCGAAAGGTACCTGATTCGAATCCCGTATTGGGCAATGTGTGACCATATTATTTTGCTCTTAGTCTTACCATCAAGTGGTTCGCTGGTGTCAGAATGATGTGACCAGTAGTCGCCTATAGGCTCCGGTGTTGTGTGATTATAATCTACAATTAATCCTAAACAATGGTATTCATTCACTCAAATGAAACAGAGCATTCAACAAATTACACTCATATGCCGTCACCAAAAAAAAAAAAAAAAAAAAAAACTACATGAACACACACACACACACACACACACACACACACACACACACACGCACGCACACCAAAAACAGGAATTCTAAAACATGCATAGAACAATATGAATAAACATCATTTTTGCGTTAAGTCATATTGGGTATATTATAAGTTGATGCATGCATACCTACACACGCATGCGCGCCCACATCACACGCCCGTTGGGGCTATGAGGTGCTTTGCATAAGTAATATTATAGAGTGTTCGGGATATCTGTGTAGTTACGTACATCCAATAAACGCAATCAGGTATTGTTCAATTTAGCCGTGACATGATGAGTATGGTGCAAGGCATTAGCAGTATTTCTGTACAGCTTGCTGTGGCCCAGCGAGGTCCCAGATCGCCTCGGGTAAAGATGGGGTGGGAGAGAGCAAAATAATGGGATCGTCCAAGAACGGTTGTGTCGTTGAAATGCAATTCGTTGGCTTATGCAAAGATA
>CM072515.1:70443402-70591977 GCA_036898135.1 Oncomelania hupensis
TTGTTGTTTTGTTGTTGTTCTTCTTCTCTGTTGTTGTTGTTGTTGTTGTTGTTGTTGTTGCTGTTGTTCTTCTTGTTCTTGTTCTTGTTCTTCTTCTTCTTCTTCTTCTTCTTCTTCTTCTTCTTCTTCTTCTTCTTCCATCAAGTAAATTTCTTCTTCTTCTTCTTCTTCTTCTCCTCCATCAAGTAAATGTGGCGTAGTATGTTGGCCCACTTGCTGGAAAATGTCAAAACGCTAAAAACAGGCCATATCGTGCTTGGCTGGATCATGGGGTCTACGAGGCCTTCATATGCATTGCAGGGCAGACCAGGATTCTCGAGGTAGGAGTACGTTTGTTGTACTATTATTTGCTAGCTTTATGTACCTGCGGACGTAATGTGCTTTCAGTACTATATGCAAGATACATTAATAAAAGGCAGGAGATTTTTTTTTTTCGTCCTTATTTACACAAGGACGTTGGAACCAGTGGCTTAAAGATTCAGTCTTTAGTGGACTCGAGACAAGCTGAAAGGTGAAGGAGGGAGGGAGGTGTAATAGCAGTGATGTTTGTGAATGTGCTAAGGGGTATTTACTGCACCTTACTGTCTGCATCGGTGTAACATGTATAAGGCTAAGGCAGCAGTATAGTGTTGCAGTGTTAAAAGGGTATGGGGGGGGGAGGGGGAGAAGGAAGGGGGGTGGAGAAGGAAAATGGGGGTTGTTCAATGGTGTTGTGTAAAGACTATTTCGTTTAGCTCCCAGAGTTATTGGCAGTGACTTATTGCCTTCCTTTCCAGTTCGTCTGTCAAGGAATTATGAGCGTTTTGACAGCACTTTGGGGGGTGGAGGGGGTGGGTGGATGCTGTGCTTTCGCCAGTGAGATGGTGTGGGTGGTTGCCTGGGTTTAGATGAATGAGCATTGTGCGTGTGGGTGTGTGTGTGTGCAGTGGCATGTGTTTGTTGTCGTTGGACACCTGCGAGCGTGCATTGTTGCGTGGAATCCTTGGCGTTCTGATAACGGTGCTGACAGCTAAAGGGAAACAACCCTGTATTGGCAAACGCCTGATTTCTCACCGCACTAAAGCTATCTTCTGCAAACCCATTCATATCTCTCTCTCTCTCTCTCTCTCTCTCTCTCTCTCTCTCTCTCTCTCTCTCTCTCTCTCTCTCCCCCTCTCCCCGCCTCCCCCCCTTTCTAATGGGACAATTGTGTTTTGTTCAGTGCTGATAACTGATTTCTTTTTATCAAAGCTTTCAGTGCGCTTTCATAAATATTATACACTGAGATAGCGCACCACAAAGTGCGAATTGTTTGAATTCCATTTCTTAACTCTCCTCTTCTCCCCCACCCCTCACTCTCCATCCCCCACCTCCTTCCCCTTCTTCAGCCTCAACTTGCACAAGCCTGGTCCGTTTGCTTGCCTCTTGTTGTTGTTGTTGTTGTTGTTGGAAGGTAGGTAGGTAGGTAGATGAGTAGTGTTTGTGTGTGCTGCTCGTGCACCCAACCAAAAATTCCACTTTTTTGGGTGATTGGTTCTTTATGGCTAGTGCACAACAAGTTTGTGTCTGGACTGAAGCGCACTGGGCTATCATTACGGCTGAGTTAACATTGTCGTTAGATAACTATCAACAGGTGTCGTGATGGGCTGTAGATGAGTGTGGGAGAGGAAAAGAGTCAGGGTGGGGGTGGGGCGTCATTGACGGACCGTGCCGAGTTCATTACAACGTTGTTTAAAGTTAACGGTTTGGGTTGAGTATATAAAGTTGCCCAAATGTGATGGGCGCGCTGCTTCATTTAGAAAAGTTCATCTAAATGCCGTTTTTTAGGTTGACTGCGTTGTGCATTGATCGCTTCAGCTGTCGACAAACGATGATGATGATGATGATGATGATGATGATGATGATGATGATGATGATGATGATGATGATGGTCTTATCCTTTTGATACTGCTAATATCGGTTGAACCATTGCATATTCGGTGCAATAGGGTTGTGTGTGTGTGTGTGTGTATGTGTGTGTGTGATCGACGCATGTTGATTACCTGCAGTCTTAGCGTCTGCCATTACGACTGGAGGCTGGCCGGGATTCGAGAGCTGCTCGCTACAATGAAATGATTTTCCTTATTGGCCTTGAGTGGAAAGTGAGAAATGTGCTAATTGGGGAAGAACAAGGACCGTTTGGGAATAGTTCCTGCTCTGGCAGGTAGGGTACTGCCCACGTTGTGAACTGTGGCAACCTCTCTAAAGATATTTTGTGGCGGCTTAAGTCTCTTTAAGTGCTTTTTACGTTTAGGGTTATTATAATATTATTTCAAGGTTGTTAAAGAAGCCTTATGCATTGTTATGTAGTTGTTGTGAGGTGTCTCGGAAGTAGTTTTATTCTGTAGGATTTTATTCAAATATATATATATATATATATATATATATATATATATATATATATATATATATATATATATATATATATATATATATATATATATATATATATATATATATGAATTCGAGATAATGTTTATGTTGTATGTTGTCTTGAAGGGGTCTGTGTTAGGTAGTAATGTTTGGTGGTGGCAGTTTGCTGTTAGGTGGCAGTTTGTTGTTAGGTGGTAGTGTTTTCTGTTTGGGGTTTTGTCGTTTGGGAGTGCGGGTTTTGGCTTGAGGGTTTCAGTTGTAGAAGAAACAGAAACCTTATTGTTTTTTGTAAACTTTACAGTACACGTCACCTGTGATTGTGCTCAGTTGTCTGTAGAGTGAGACTCGAGGCACCCTAGGCCGCAAGTGGGCGCTTTGAACACCTGGGTTTAGATCCTGTGCTATCGCCCAGTGCCTTGAGCTGTTGTTGAGCTTGAAAGGCGCTATACATTATATAAGAACAATATATTGTCATTTGTCGTTTGACGTGCTGAATGTAGCGTTGGTCTGTCCACAGCTTAGCACACTGAAGGAGTTGTCTCCAGCCTAGCCGTTTACATCATCGCAACATGTTTTTTTTTTTAAAGGTACTAGTTGTATTCCTGTCTTGTAATCCTGTTACCCTGAACATTTTCGACAGTGAAACAAGCTTACTAGGCCCCCTCCCCCCTCCCCCCTCCCAGTATAATACGAGAATTCGAATATGCCTCCTTGTAATGAGAAAAAAAAATATGGGGAAAAACAAACACGCCGACTTCCCAGAATGGACTACGACGGATATGACAATACTATTAAGGATGTGATGTTGTTGTTTTAGATTTACTGTCCTCGGACACATAAGCATATAGGGGACGTAAGGATGTCTTTTATCAGGTCGTCGAGCGTACAGAGAGATGCGTTGTTGGAATTTCGCAAAGTACAAGAGTGTTATGTGGTGGCGAACAAAAGCTATGGATGCTTTAGAAATATGAAGAATGAATTATAAAGAAACAGTCGATTGAGTAGTTAACGAGATAAAAGGAATCTCTTTTTTTTCTTCGTTTTTTTTTTAAATCCCATGCCACTACTGTGCAATGTTGTGGGGGATTTTGAAAGGAAAAATAGTGTCGATATTGTAAAAGGAAGCTATTGTGGCTTGTGAAGTGTGATTCCGCAAAGGTTACCGAGGAGGATTCCAACCCTACAATGGTGTCTAGAGAGTGTATTTTCAGGTAAGTTTTGTTTCTGATTTTACTTTTTGTGGCTCTTTTAAAACCTGTGCTCTTTCTTCGCTTCCAATTCCTCCTACTGCTTCTGCGTTTTCCTTTCTAAACGTTGATACCATGAATCAAGGAGCAGAACGGAACTGAACCGAGCAGGGTTGTATATAATGTACTATGCCGCAAGTTAACCAAGGTGACCCAGAGAAAAGTGATCCGTACGATCTGTCATTGGTTGTAGGAAGAGAGAGCGTTTCTGTCATTCCTCGCACACTGAAGTTGTGAAATGTACGTCAGGGATCGATAATAAATATTGTGTGCTTATTTATTTATAAAGCATATAATTTACGTCCAACATCACATAAGGAAACCCGCAGAGAGCTGGTCAAGACGTCAGACTGTTAGCTTTGACGTTGTTTATTTGTTACGGGAGAATTTCGTTTTCTCTAGTTTTAATGGGGTTTTAGCCAAGTAAAACTCCTGGACCACTTTTAAATGCCAGCGGTCAGTTTTGATGCATCTGCTTTATCATCATCAACATCATCATCATCATCATCATCATCATCATCATCATCATCATCATCATCATCATCATCATCATCATCATCATCACCATGTTGACAACAATTACTACTGAACATTCCTCTTCGTTTTATTTATGTGTGATATCTTTTTTATTTTATTTTATGAACACGACCCGATGGGGATTTTGAAATACTGGTATGATCTAATATAATTTTGTGCCACTTTTTTTCTAAATGTGGCAGACAATTTGTGTGCATTGTCAATGTTTATGCCTTACAGAATGTCTTTCCCATATGAACGGGACCAAGATATCACAAGGACAACTACGGATGGCAGACGCCGTTCTTACCATATTTGCCAGACGTCAGTCATTCGCCAGATTCTTCCTATGTAGGTGGCCATCTTACTTACATGGGACTGGACCTCTTCTGTGGCTGCACCACGTGGCACCAAGACCCTTTTCCATCACACGCGCACCGCACCTCCCTTCTCTCTCTCTCTCTCTCTCTCACTCTCTCTCTCTCTCTCTCTCTCTCTCTCCCTCCCTCTCTCTCTCTCTCTCTCTCTCTCTCTCTCTCTCTCTCTCTCTCTGTTCTATCAATCTAATATACTATCTTCTTCCTCGCTAGACCAGTCACCCACTAAGTTGTTTCTTTAAAACTTTTCCCAAACTCCTCATTTGTGTATGAAGTCTGTTGGGTCAGCTTGGGAATATTGGGCGCTTTCTGCCAAATGGTCATTATGGCTTCCTATGATATAAATATTTAGCGATTAAGGCAATTTATATGTATGTGTTTTGTTGATATTTTATAATGATGATTATATTCTATTTTGTTTTTGTAAACGGGGTTTCAATAAATTAGAGTATAGCCTCAGCGTCTCCTGCGTGGGATGCCTTTATTGTAAAGTGACCGCCTGGTGGAGTGCCTTAAGTGTTACCATTAGGGTTGTTTCATCAGATCTTTTACATGGATCAGGGGTGAGCCCTCTCTCTTAACCAAGTTGTGGTCTTGGTTTTGTGGTCCTGATTCAGCTCTTTGCAGTCCGCTGGGCCCTGTAAGCAATGAATAACTAACTTAATGTATTTCTCTCTCTCTCTCTCCTCCTCCCTCTCTCTCTCTCTCCTCCTCCCTCCCTTCCCCCCCCCCAATTCACTAACCCACCCTTTATTACCCTATGCACTCTATGCAATCTGAGCATCACCAAGCAAGTGTTGTGTGGCGTACGCCACCACCGAGACTATGCTTGATAGCTCTCTCTGACACTAGATTTGTGTTTTCTCAGGCACTACTCCTAGCAGGCTGATATCACTTTAGTGTTGATGGTTAGTTTCAGCTGGCGTTTTCTCCTGGTTAGCCAGTCGCCTTATTACCCTGTCACGCTGCACAGTGAAATGTCACTTTTTGTGTGTGTTCAGCATCAGTTTTCACTTTCATCGTCCGCGAGACGTTATACGCACACTGCACAGACTAATGTAACATTCATTTGAGATTCTCAGTAGCAATTTCAGTGTTCTCGTCACCTTCTTCGCAACGATCTAGACTAAGCGCACTGCGCAGTCTGAGGTCCGTTTTGGACTCGCATGCATAGCAATGTGAGCCTCTGTACTCCTCCTTCTCCCCCCTCCCTCCTCCCTCCTCCCCACTCTCCCTCCCTCCCTCCCTCCCCATCCCCAACACACACACAAAATCCAGATTTTCGCAAATCTGTGCGAGATGAAACCTAAGTATTCTAAAATTGATATCGAAAAAAAATAAAATGTCCGTCCGTCCCGACTGTCTGTCCGCCGTCCGTCCGTCGTCTGTCTGTGCCAAATCTTTAAAGTGGCTAAGTACTCAGAGACTATTTCAACTATCATAACCATATAACATCGAAAATGATCAGTGAATGATTTACTTTACGTCAAGGAACACAAATGTTATTCAAAAAATGACAGTGTTTAAAAAAAAAAAATCTTTTTCTAGTTTATTAATATTGAACGTATGAGCCTTTGAGGCATGATAGATATCAACGAGACACACATACTCTGCAAATTTGGTCAACCTCACTCCAAACTCAAGGTCACTGGAGATGTCCAAAGGCGGTTTTTGTAGGTACTTTGAAGTGACCCTGACCCTAAACTATGAGAGAAATAAAGTCCAAACTTATTGTATTTAGGAGATAATAGATTGATTTTTGATGTGTGTTCCGTTTTTAATAATAATAATACTGCATGCTATATACGCGCCTTTCCCTAAATCAGTCAGGCTCAAAGAGAGGTGATCTGTACCAACATGCACGCTCACCTGTCTCATCCACCCTCACATACACACACACACACACACACACACATACACACACACACACACCCACACACAACAAATACACATCCATTACTCAAACAGGTGTGTAAAGGCAGGGAAATCGCTATTGGAAGACGGAAAGAAACGGAATTTTTTGTTGTTGAAATTTTTATATTGACTGCGTAAAGTACCATTTTTCCGTTGATACAACTTTTGCTGTACTTTATTTGATAGTATATGGAGCCGGAGGTCAATGTTATCTCAAGGTCAAGAGCATAGAAAGACCAAAATTGATATTACTTTGCATGTTAATTGACACCATTTCATTTTGTTTTTTTCTGGGCACTCGTTTTCACGTTAAATATTTCGAGTTCCATAAGGAGCACGTGAGTCATATGGGCTTTGCCCTACTAGTTTTCTGTTGTTCTTTTTGTCCCCGTTGCAGTTTCCTCTTGTCAAGCTACCTTTCACTTTCTCTGCAATTATCTATTCACTTTGCACAGTCTAATTTCACTTTTTTTTTCAGTTGCAATTGCACAGTTTTAGCTTCAACATATGCACAGGAAGAATCAGTTCCACAGAGTTATATTGTCATCTAAAATTATTTTACATACGTACTGTTTATTTGTACATACGTACGTAGATTGAGAATGACAATAAGCATTAAGTATTAATGCGTGTTGGAAATAAAAAATACATGAAAATTATTTTTTTTTAAATCCGCTTGTTTGTTTAGCATGGCATAGTTTTAATGTTCATACTTAATATATTTCCTGCAATGTGTTTGTTGTACATTTATTTTCAGCATTTGTAAGGGTTGCCGTAGTCTTATTTGAATTGGTATTATTGTCACTATTGGCCATACATTAAGGCTTGAGTTAGATCATGCTTGGGCCAACCCCTTAAGCAGTCTTGAGCTGGGAAAGCACTAATTAATAATAATAATAATAATAATAATAATAATAATAATAATAATAATAATAATAATAATAAAATAATTATAATAAGTATAATAATAATAATAATAATAATTATTATTATTATTATTATTATTATTATTATTATTATTATTATTATTATAACAATAATAATTATTAGAATAATCATAATAACAATAATAATTATAATTATAATAATCATAGTGATTATAATAATAATATTAACAATAATAGTAATAATATAAGTATAATAATAATAATAATAATCATAATAATAATTATAGTAATCATAATAATAATAATTATAATAATTATTATAATTATATTAATAATAATAATAATAATAATAATAATAATAATAATTATAATAAGTATAATAATTATAATTATAATTATAATAATTATTATAATAATCATAATAATAATACGTTGCTTTGCGACTGTTTATTTTCACTTAAAGCTGTAAACGTGAGGTAATTTTCTCTTCTAAACCATTGATATGGCTTTCATGTTTGGCTGGAGTGTACAAAAATGAACAGGAAAATTGGTCGATTTCTTTTCCAGGGAATTTGAATCTCGTTTATAGTTTGTAGGCAAAGAATCCTATTTGGTAGACAGCTTTGAGGATTATTCATGTTTCGACGTCAAGGAAGCATCAGCATCATAAGTACCGTACAACTAGTTGTGCATGCTCTTCATTGTTGACTTTGCGCTAGTCGAGGATTCTTTAGGTAAGCAGTCAGCATCGCTTAAGGTGCTTGTGCACTGTTTGGCTGTTGCAGACTGGCCAGCCAGTGGAAGTCCTTGCAGAATGACCGCAACTCGCTGCAGCAGTTCAACATCGCCGTGGACGACTTCGTGGGTCGCCTGCAGGCTATGGAGACCAGTTTCAACAGCCTGGCGGACGAAACTGCCAAGCCTGAGAACCAGCAGAACAAGGAGCTGAGCCAGGAGTTCTTGGAGCAGTTCCATGTGAGTAGTGCTCACCTATTTTCTCCTCAGAGGATATTAATATTTGTATGGGCACAAGACGATGTTTGGAGACACCTTACATAGTTCAGTGTTACAGGACATTGCGGCTGCCATAGTCGAACAGTGAGTTATGTTGTTTGTTTGCTGCTGTTGTCTAAAATCACCTTGTTGTGACAGGACGTTGAGTTAAAATATTAAATTGAATTGAATTGGATTTGAATTCTCAGAATGCGGTGCGTTGAAAATAAAAACAATAAAAGGTGATATGAGTTGTAATAATAATGGTAGTAATAATAGTTATTAATTGTAATAAATAATGACAATTGAAAGAGGTAAAACACCTCCATTCAATACCAGTTTATACCCTCCTCCCCTTCTTTCTCACCCAGTCTTGGTAGAGAGAATGCGTGCTATGTGTGGTCAGGTTTTGTGGACATAATGTGTATGTAGTAGGCTCGTGTTGCATCGTAATAATGACTGTGTATTGCGAATGTTTATCATGTGCCCTATAGAATGCGAGTGTCAATGATTAACTTTGGTCTGTGTAATATATGTACATACACGGTTTGTGTTGCATTTCATGATTTTCCATTATTATTTTATGTTTTATTTTTATTCATTGTTATCGTATCCACGTTCCTTAAGAGGTTTAAAATGGAATAAAGCGCTTTCGGCTTGACTTGATTCATTTGCGAGCCACTTGTGTTCAGACACAGCTTGTTTTCTAGTCCATTTTAAACGGTAATAATTATGGGAGCGTGGGCACAGCTGCTTCGTATTATCCCGTCTCGCTGTGTACGCTGTTGTTGTTTTTTATTTCAAACAAACAAACAAACAAACAAACAAATGCTTAAGTTAACAGGTTGTTGTTTTTGTACTACCATATCCTTCTTGTTAGTTTTCTTGTAGTTGTTGATGTGGTTCGTCTTCTTCTTCTTGCTCTCCTTCTTCTCCTTCTCCTTTACTACCCTTCCCCTCCTCCATTTCTTCTTCTCCGTCCGTCCGTCCGTCTGTCTGTCTGTCTGTCTGTCCGCCGTCTGCCGTCTGGCTTTGCAAAAACTTTAAAGTGGCTTAAGTACTCAAGAGCCTATTTCAGTTATCACAAGCAACCTTGGTAAGATGGTGTATACCCATGAGACCTCGAAAATGATCAGTATTACTTCACTTCAAGGTCAAAGTCACAGGGTCATCATAATTATGTTAGTCACAAAATGACAATTTTTCACAAAATTTCAATATTTTCTATTAATATTGAACTTATGATTCTTTGATGCACGATAATGAGAAACACATACTTTGCAAATTGGGTCAATCTCTCTCCAAGGTCAAGGTCACTGAAGCTGTCCCAAGTCGTTTTGTATAGGTACTTTGAAGTGACCGTGTTCCTAAACTATGAGAGATATAAATTCCAAACTTTTTGTATTTAGAGATGATAGATTGATCTTTGATAAATGTTCCGTTTTTGCGTTGATCTTGATGGTCAAGATCACTTTACGCCTTATAAAAAGATACAAAACATAGGTAATCATGCAGTAGAATGGCTGTATATTTAACCCATTGTATGCAACAACTTTGGGTTATTTGATCAGACATGCATGAGAGAGCACGTTGTGGCCAAGTGGGCTAAGGCGGGACTAACTTGCCTTGTCCACAATGGCGCCTGACAGGTGTGGGTTCGATCCAGCATCTGGGCGTTATGTTTCTCCGAATATTATTTACTTTCGACGCGGGCAACATCTCGGGGTTTTTCTCCGGGTACTCCGGTTTGCTCCCCCAGCAACATTTTAAAAATCACAAATAATGTTAGGTAGGTTAGGTTTTGGCGCGCTACATGCTGCGACCACGCCTTCCCCAGTGGAGGCGGACCAGAGTTTCCCGATAAGAATCAGAATCAGAATCTTTATTGTCCCCATGAAAACACAAGGAAATGTGTGTGCGGCGTACACTTCATCAAAACAACGGCACAAAAGCAATAAAACACAAAAGACTTCAGGGATTAAAACAATACACCCCAAAGAACAGAAAAGCAGTTGTACACAACATGAATGTAGCTTATGAAATACTAAAAGTCATGCATCCTACTTTCTAACCCCTAACACAAAACACCCACCTACACACGCACACACACACACACACACACACAAACACACCCACACACACACACGCACACACACCCACACACACCAGAAGTTAAAAAGTTACCGGTACAGTATTTAATGCAGACTGTCACTGGCCTGTGGCAGGACCAGTAATGACGTCACTTCTAACCTAGTTACAGTGTTCTAAACACACAACGGGAGTTGTGCTAAGTCTGTGTTTATTTCAGTTCAGTGCAGATCAGCTGCAATTCCTGGATATTATTTTTATGCGTACACAACAGGACCCAAGAAACAAAGACCTGAATTTCCAAGCAGTATACATGTTTTTGATATTATGAACCAGACTGCCATGCAAGGAGAAACTGGGTCAGTACAGGGTTTTCTGATGATTAACTTTGCACAGACTAAGTATGGTTATGCATATGAATCTCTTAAAAACTAGACGACTAAAATCTATTGCTCTAAAAGTAAATTACATAGAATCACGCTGGATCCAGCTGATAATAAAAGAGTCAAGCTACAAAGAGGTAAGTAATAAATGCTTCAACCTACACATTTTCCTCCACATGCAGGTTTATTATAGCTAAAATAAACAAAACAAAACAAAACAATACTTTTACAACCACTCCTACAGGCATACACTCATGCACACACATGAATACACACCACCACTACTGTTAATAACAATAATCACAGTCTGATTATGACATATAAAATGATATTGCATCCAATCTAACAATCATTATCACAGTTCTTGATGGTTAAGAGTCAGTCCAAGATGATGATGATGGTGATGGTATGTAAATACATGTTCACATTGACAGCAGTGATGGGAATGACAACAATAGGAAAAGGTAATCATAGCACATTGCACAGGCTGTTTTTAATTATTTGCAAAGAACCAATTTATGTACTAATACTGTTGAGATAGCCAATAATGGTAATTACTACTAGTGTTGTTGTTGTTAATGATGATGATGATGATGAGGATGAGGATGAAGATGATGAGGATGAAGATGAGACTGCCAAGGATGAAAGACCATTTTTATTTCTCTTAACAATGTCCTAATAAACATAGCAGTGAAATAAACAACAGACAAGTTTCAATTTCAATTTCAATTTGAATCAGAAAATAGCAGCATCTGGAACATACATTTGTGTACATATAACTGCTGCAAATTCATATTATTTTTGACAATGACAGTGATTATTTTTTATTGATATAAATATCAGTACAACTTATGGTAATCTGATGAATAAAAATTGATACAGCAACAAGATTGATATAAATAATGATGACAATGGGTATGGTGATAATGATGATGTTGATAACGAGGATGATGGTCCTGGCAAAGGTGCTTCAGGTACTCCTTTTGTATCCAAGCTAATTTTTCTACCTGGTGATTGATAATGATAGTACACAGTTAATCCATTCACTGCCATCCATCCTGGGTAACAACCATCAACTATTCTGAGCCTCGTCGTCCTCTATTGTTGAAAGTGCGGATTGCTGTTGGAAGGAAAGAGTCTCTAAAGCGACATGTTCTACACCGCATGGACAGCATACGCCCTGATCCGCGTTTTGAAATGCAGGCAGAGACAGCATCATGCAGTGGATGACTTGAATCCTGCTTGATCTTCTCTAGCTTCTTCACTGCAGTCTGGTCGAACAATGTTGCTAGCGGCCTTGTGTCCTTCCCCATCAGCGTTGACGCCACAGCAGTGATTCTATCCAGTCTGTCCGTGTCTGCTTTCTTGGCAGAGCTGTAGTAGCACAGCTGGTTGTAAAGCACAACACTCTCAATGACAGACTGGTAGAATAGATACAGGATTGTGCTGTTGACCCTGAACTGCTTCAGTTTCCTGAGGAAGAACAGCCGTTGATTCGCCTTCTTATAGCAGGCGTCAATGTTGTCTGTCCATGCCAGTGTGTCATCAATGGTTGTCCCGAGGTATTTGTACTTTGAGACTCTGCGGACCTCTTCACCCTTGATAACAAGCGGTTCGATGCTATTGGACTGTCGACGGAAGTCAACCACCATCTCTTCCGTCTTTGTAATGTTGAGTTCCAGGTAGTTGCGGTCACACCAAGCCACCAGCTCATCAACTGCTGCTCTGTATGAAGCTTCATCACTGCAGATCAGAAAAGGATAATAAACAGCAACCCCCCCAAAAATATAATAAAAAAATAAAAAAATAAAGGTCAAGGTCATCTTAAGGTCACCGTTTTTTTTAGGGGGAGGAGAAGGGGTGTGGGGAGGGGCATAATACATCTTATGCTGTACTTTATTTGATAGTACATGTGTCTTATGCTGTACTTTATTTGATAGTACATGAGTCTTATGCTGTACTTTATTTGATAGTACATGAGTCTTATGCTGTACTTTATTTGATAGTACATGAGTCTTATGCTGTACTTTATTTGATAGTACATGAGTCTTATGCTGTACTTTATTTGATAGTACATGAGTGTATTTGGAACCAGAGGGCAATGTCATCTCAACGTCAAGAGCATAGCAAAATCACAGTCGGTATTACTTTGCGTTTTAATGTCACCATTTCATTTTGTTTTTTATAAGGAGCAGGTGAGTCATATGGGATGTGTGTCTTTTTAGTTCTTTCTTGTTTGACTGTTCTTTTTGTCGGCCTTGTCCTTCAGGTTTGTTTTTTTCTGGCCTCTCCTTTTGTGCCGACTATCTGTTATAATTTTTATCTCTTTTTATTTTTACTTCTTTATTAATTTTTTTTTTTTTGTCTACGCAAGGCTGATCGTGCTTTGTAATAATTATCTATAGTTGTAGCTTTCTGCTGCCTATTGCACTGTGCAACCCAAAAAAGAGAAAAAATTGGGAGAGGAAAACAAAAGGGACATGAATATTTGATTCCTCCGAAGGAAAGAAAATAAAAGAATAATTAGGGAGGGTGAAAGAATATGGAGGAGAGAGAGAGCTAGAGAGAGAAAGAGAGAGAGAGAGAGAGAGAGAGAGAGAGAGAGAGAGAGAGAGAGAGAGAGAGAGAGAGAGAGAGAGAGAGAGAGCAATTTAGCGTGAAGTTAGAAGAGACTTGCAGAAGAACGGTGGGGAGATGGAATTGGCAGCGCTTCGTGTAGGGGAGAAAACCCTATCCGTTTCCTGCCTTTTCTTGCAGTCTGATTTCACACGCTTTCTCGCCCTTGGTGCCCACTTCTCGCTTTCGATCACGCCCGCTTCAGTGCTTGGGCTTTCTTTACCGCATTTTCTGCCTTGCCGAGCAAGGGCGGTAAGCGTTGTGAATGTATTGGAAAGTAGGCACCGATGTCAATGGGGTGCTTGGGTTCTTTCTTTGAAATGTACGCTTGGCCGGCTGATGAGGGTGGTGAATTTGTACTGATTGCAGCCCCAAGACAGAGACGTAGGAGTTGGAAAATAGACAAAACTCGCACTGTTTGGAATTTGAACAATGCACTCAATCCAATAGAAAGCCAGCTGACAGAAGATAAATAAACAGACAACGATTGTTATTACTAAAACTAGTTTATTACGCGCACGGTTTGGAGATGGAACAGTAACGTCAGCCAGTCATTATCATGGACTAGAAAGATTGCTGACAAAAGACAGAAAGACGAGGATATCCATAATTGAAACTCGTTTATTATTACTTCTACCAAAAAAAAAAAAAAAAAAAAAAAAAAAAAAAAAAAGGTAAATGAACAGTGACTGGTGTTGATGAAATATATATGACATAATTATGTGGTTAGCCGAATTATTGACTTTCTGCTGTACTCCATTTCTCTCTGTGTCTCTCTCTCTCTTTCTCGCTCTCTTTTTCTCTCTCGCTCTCTGTCTCGCTCTCTCCCTCTAAACCCCCTCCATCGCTCCTCTCTTCCTCTAATCTCTAACGTGCTTCTGTAACTAGAAGTTGACCACACACAAAAAATGGAGGGTGTGAATTGATGGAGTTTTGTTGGAGTAAAAAAAAACAACACCACCACAGATATGTTTAGCGTGGAGGCGATGCAGGGTGGAATAATCGTATATAATTATTTTTTGGACACTTCATTGTCCCTTTTATTGGAATTTTTTTTTTTGCTGCCTCCCCTGGGGAAGGCGTAGTCGCAGCCTGTGGCGCGCCCAAACCCAACCATATTGTGTTTTTGAAATTTTGCTGGGGGGAGCAAATTGGATTACCCGGAGAAAACCCCCGAGACGTTGCCCGAGTCCAAAGTAAATAATATTAGGAGAACCATAACGCACAGAGGCGGGATCGATCCCACACCTGTCAGGAGCCAGTGGTTTCTAGATTGTGGACAAGGCAAGTTAGTCCCACCTTAGACCACGCGGCCACAACGCCCGCCAGGACAATGAAGCAAGGAAAGAGGAAGGGGTGGAATAGGAAGTCAAGTCAAGTCAAGACACTTTATTACCCAATGAATTCAAACTACATAGGATTTTGTTTTGGTGATGCGGTAAAACATTCAGTCCCTCTGCAACGACAAAAAACCTTCCACTGGACATTAAAACATTAAAATACTCTAATAGAGGAAGTTATTTTAAGGAGTAAAGCACAGGCGCACGCCCACTCGCAACCCCCACACGCACACGCATACTCACGCATACCCGCATGGGTATCTAATTTAAAACATAATGAGATAAAATACATTAAAAAATCAGAATTGCACCACTAACACATTATCGCAACTAATAGATTGGCGTTTAAGTATAACACCTCATGCTCTGTGGATAACTGAGGACACTGGTACTGAGAGGGCAGCCTCAAGGACGCCAAGGTGGAAGCTGTCAGGCGGATGGAGATTGGGAGAGGGGGTGGGGGAGGGGACAGGAAAGAAGGGGGCATGGGCATGCAGGGAAACCAAAGCTTTGTGGATCGCAAAGATTTTTTTTTAACACATTTATTTTTTTACGTTTCCTAATCGCTGTGGGCGCTGTTTGGAATGGATTCTGGTCACGTTTTTATCTTCTTCTTTCCCTCCTGTCAAATTACAAACTGGACCACGGCCCCAAAGTTCTTCTTCTTCATCTACTTCTTCTTGTAGGAGAAGACCTGTAGTGCTTTGCATGTGAAAATCCTTTTCCGTCCGCCATTTTGTGTCTGAATGTTCTAATCTGATTGATGAGGGATAAAGATATATTATTTTGGTTTGATACCTGCTAATGAGATTTTTAAAGTCTGCAATGGTTAAAACCTGTTTACATTTTTACGTGATGCTGGTTTGTTAAATTTCATCAGTTTAGTTTTATGTCCATCTTTTATGATATTTTAATATTAGCGGTCTAGTCTGATTTTAAATAGTTTTGTGTGTTCTTGATTCGGCTGTTAGCAGCTCGCTGGACCATATACACATTGTGTAAGGGACGACTTTTCAAGTCGGTCACATAATTGACTCAACACCGTATAATTTTTTGTAAACTAGTTTAATTTTGATTATGTACATGACTTCTTCGTGCGCTATAGAATGATTTCTAATTGTTGAGTAGTTGTCAGTTAGGCATAGTGGTTTAGGTTTATAATTACTAAAAAAAAAAAGGTAAAAAAAAGGTAAAGGTAGTCCCATAGCCTTGTACCCGTAGGGGAGCGTGATGTTGGAGATCACACTTATCTTGGGCCAGCGTAATGAGGGTGATGCCCAACTCTCTCCCTCGCTGCTTTACCTTCCCCACCCTCAAGAGAGTAGGTACTCAATCACAGTTGAGTCAACTGGGGGCGTTGTTATTTGTCGCTTCACGCCTTAGCGGTCACCCATCCAAGTGCTAACCGCACCGGACGGTGCTTAACTTTCGACACAGTAGCGAGTGCTCCAACCACTGCACTATCCGACACCCCTTATAATTACTACTGCATTGCTACTGCGGCCACTTTGTTGGAAACACAGAACTAGCTAATAAGACCAGTTGTTTTGAGATTATTAAAAAATATATACTTTTTATTTCAACGAATTGATGTACTGGTTGTGATGGCGCAGTCGTCATTGTGGCCTCACAAGCCTTTGGGGCAGAGATGAACGTTCCATGGGTTTGGGACTTCAGTGACTAGTTGTGAAAATGGAACTGTGGCTGCGGGTCATTGGTGATTATGGACTAAGTCCCAACACTCATTTCCCGCACTCTTTGTAAAATCGTCAAAGTTCCTAGTATCTTATTTAGGCTGAGAGCATTCTGATTGGTCGACGCATTACAAAATTCGACGCATGCGCACAGTGCTATCGTAGTCTTAGTAAGGATTAGGGATAGGGTTAGAGTTAGGGATTAGGGTTACGACGCCTAAGAAAATCGTGAAAACGCAGGCCCGACTTGACCTGGCGCATGCGCAAAGGCGCCCGGCTAAAGTAAGACACCCGAAACCTTGACGACGTGACATCGGCAGGTGTAAATAGTATTTTAAAGTCTATTTTAAAGCCTCAACAGTCTGTTTTATATTATTTGAATTGCATAAATAGAATGAATGATTTGAACAGACATTGACAAACATAACGTGATTTTTAAATTACATCTACCTTGTTATTTTGAAATATGTAATATTCTGTTGCATATTAACTATTAACTGAAACTATTGCGTTATATTGAAGAATGAATGCCGAAGAAAAGTTATATTTATCCATTTATAGTTCTGTTTGATTATTTATTGTGATGTTTCGTCGATGTTCTGAATTATTTTATTCCTCGTCTTGGACCTGTTTTTGTCTGGTTGGTGATTTGAACTGAGATCTTCTGATAGACCCAAGGCCAAGCTGTTTGTAATTCTGAATACACAAAACTCATTAATCACAAACCGGATACATTGATTATCTCTATATATTTCTTCTTCTTCTTCTTCTTCTTCTTCTTCTTCTTCTTCTCTTCTTCTTCTTCTTCTTCTTCTTCTTCTTCTTCTTCTTCTTCTTCTTCTTCTTCTTCTTCTTCTTCTTCTTCTTCTGCTGCTGCGGCTGCGTATTGAGTTTAAAGTTTAGAGAGAGAAAAAAATTTAAAAAAAAACGTTTTTTTTCCTCTCTTTTATCTATTTTGTACGTTCTTCTTCCATTACTTCTTTTTTTTTTTACTTTCTTCATTTTCCAATACCCCCAGAACTTCCCCAATCCCTCGACGCTTAAATCTCTTCTCGGGGCAGAGATGGGCCTTCGTTAGTGCTGTTTAATCTCCCGGCATCTTCACTTCTTTTCTTCTTCGTCTTCTTCGAACTGTCAGCTTCTGTTTAATCTACCAGAGAATAGAATAGCAGAGGAGAAGAGATTGATGCATAGTTTGTGGAGATGCAGAGGCATTAGACAATAATTGTCGGTGTAGAAACGTTCGTTCAAAAGAAGTCCACCCCCCCTTTTCCCCCTCCCTAAAAAAAATATAAATAAATACATTTTTATGGATTCCTTTTCCAGGACGGAAGTCTTAAGTTTTCTTTTTATACAATTTGAATTTTGAGCTGGTTACAAATTTTGAGAGAGTAAAAGGCCAATATTTGCATCTAATTTTTGGATTTTATATGGTGGGCAGATTGGAGAATTTTGAAAACTTTAATTCTTTTTCTGGCATATTGGTATAGTCATATGGGATCCAGGATCAGGTAAAGAGATAGTGCTCGCAGGATGTGTATCTGGTTGAAGAATAATAGCAAAACGGAGCATCAACGGCAGTTATTAAATCGTCAAAGGTAGTTTCAGAATCGTCAAGAACAGTAGCTCCGTCACCGTCATCATCAGCAACAGCAGCTGTAGCAGCAACATCATCACCTGCAGCAACAGTCAGTGTAAATTAGCGATGGATGCCGGCATTAAAGACCATTTCGTGCAGCATGAAAGGAAACAATGACAGAGGCGACCAGACCGTGACCTCTACACCGAGACCAAATGACCTTGTTGACCTTTAACCAGGCTTAATGACCCTTCAAGTAAACGTCCTCGGCAACGCACAGTAGTACACTAGTTGCCACTTTACCTGTAGAGGTAGGTAGACTGCCAGGTAAATAAGGGCATACAGGCGGACAAGAAGGAGGTTATGTATAGAAGAATGATGATAATTATAGTACGTAGGCTGCTTATGTGACAGTGTTCACCACCCAGATAATTCAGTTGGTTTCCTAGAAAAGGTGTTTTTGATTGATGTGTAACAGTGCACAGAGCGAGGTGCGCACCTATGGCAGGTTCAGTCCCACGCTCCACCAGTATTTTTTTTTAAATTTGAGGGCGGCGCCGGGCGGGGTGAGGGTAGTTGCCCTTTTTACAATCGGCTCCTTGAGTGAGAGAGAGAATACCATATGGGTGTGTGTGTATGACAGGGAGAGAGGAGAGAGAATGCCATATGGTCTCGTGTGTGTGTAGGAGAGAGAGAGAGAGAGAGAGAGAGAGAGAGAGAGAGAATATGTTGTGTCACGAGAGAGAAAAGCAAAAAGAGCGAAAGAATAAGCACTTTTTAGAGGTGGTGGGAGAACGTCAGACGATCTCTTGAAAGAAAAACTAATGGAGAAAGGTTGGTGGATGAGAATCTAGTGCGCAGTTTAGTGAAACAATGAAGAGACGTGCAAGGGGGGAGGCACGGGTAGTTACGTTGAGGTGGAGTCCTTCCAGTCTTGTGAGGAGAGATCCCTGATGAGGTTGGGGGATTGTGTGTGTGTGAAAGGGAGAGAGAGTGTGTGTGTGTGTTTGTGTGTGTGGTTAGTTTATTGATGGGAAAGGGAGATCAGATGTCAAGAAATCTTGAGAAATTTGCTGGAGATAAAAAGGGTTGGGGTGGTTCCTATGTAGGGAAGAAGAGTCAGCTGTCAACAAAAACCAAACAAATTCGTTGTACAAAAAACGCTAGCACTGGAAGAGACGGTAAGGTCGGAACTTTGATGTGGGACCTTTCAAGTCCATTGAGGAGGAAACCTAAAAGGGTCGTTGTGTAGGTAGGTAGGTAGATAGGTAGGATCAAATGTCAAGAACCTGGAGGTAATGTGGCCATTTACCTGCCTGTTTGTCTGCTTCATCGCCTTTTGTTTTCCATTCACCTTCCGTGCCTTGCCAGCACTACCTGCTTTGATTGGCCCCCTTATTGTTGCCCTTACTTACGGCCCCAAGCACAGGCTAAGCCCCGATAATTCGTTTATTGCGCTTTGTTATTACGTATTTATTCATTTCATCCTTCTTAGAGGCAATCACTCTTATATAGCGCTTTTTCCAGCTCAAGGCGCTGGTCGATGTATGTATCAGTTTATAGTCCCCTCTCTTCCCGATAAGGATTTTCAGAGAGGAGACTCTAACGCTGGTCGATACAAGACCTAACTAAAGCAGTCAGAGGCGCCCACTTGCGGCCCTAGGCGCGTCGTGTGGCGTACCAGACAACTGAGCACAATCCTGGGTTACCGGGGATGGGGTGGGGGGATGGAGATCTTGCGCTTGCTGGGTGTATTTGTGTGGCCGGCACTCTAGGACACGAGCATCAGGATCTTTAAAGTCCGTGCGATGGAATGCGTGCGTGCGCTGAGTAGACCTCGGTGTACACTCTCATCTGAAGGAATTTTGCTGCAACGCAATTCAAATACAATACAATACCGACACAGCAGATCGATACTTTCTCAGAAAGACATAAAACAAGCGTTAGATGACAAACCTACAAAAATGTAAAAAAAAAAAAAAAGTTTTATTTGTTGATTTATTTATTTAGTGATTTATGTATTTAATAATTGTTATATTTAGTCAAAGCAAACCAAACCTTTCCAGATAAATAAAGGATGATCCAAGGAACAGTTTAGCCAGAGCAAAGCTAAAAAGCTACAAAGTGACCCACCGGTCATCCGCGTGTTGTTGCTAGAAAAGCTTTGCCCATGGTTTGTTTGCTTCGGTTGGTATTAGTTGTGGGAGTATTGAGAAGTTTCTGGAATTGTTGGTTTACAACTGAGAGACCTGTCTAGAAACAGGTGGTCACATTTTCGAACGTCTGTAGAACATTATGTGACGTAACAGACAGCATAATGCTTATCCTAGACAACCAGTCTGCGTTTTTCATCAAGTAAGGTGACTAGTGGACCTAGAATGCATTTCTGTTACTTATTTTATTTATTTTATTTATTTATTTATTATTATTATTATTATTATTATTATTATTATTATTATTATTATTATTATTATTATTATTATTATTATTATTATTATTTAAAAATATTTTAGACAGTATTAATTTGTCACTCATGCAGGTAAAACTCGTGTTGTTTCTCAGCGATAGGACAGCGATAGCAATAGGGCTCTAGTGCTTGAAGGGTGTGTGGTATTTTATTTTATTTTGGCTCTCACCCGTGTAGAACATGGGCGTCGGGATCTTGAAAGTCCGTGCGATTGAGCCCATGCGTGCACAGACTAGATCTCGGTTAATACAATTTTCACCCGAAAGAGTATTGTCTGTGTTGCACACTGTATGGTCTGGCGCATATTACGTATTGTCTAGGTTGGACTGTATAGCCCTTGTGCTCCGCTGCTATCGTTGCCCCTTACCACGACCAGGTAGCAGCAATACAAGCCTCCCCTTTGATTCCAGATCTAAGAACCACCCTGCTTCTCCCATCTCCCGCTTTTGTGTTGGGCAGTGGAACCTACGTGCTACCTTCTTTAAAGCCTTCCATTATTAGTGAAGGCTTTAGTTTCGTAACTGAGAACCGATAAAGGCTTTTGGAAGGGATGTGCGAACATTCAACAATGAGCTACGTGAAATGAAGGCTGCATTTTGGAAGAAAGTGTTTTGGAACAGACGTGAAAAGAAGTGACCTAAATAGGCGTCGAACTACGTCAATAATTATAACACATCTTTTTGGTACAAATGTTCACAAAATGATTAGGTGAAGTACTACAGCAGTAATTAGTCATCTTATTTGTAATCTTGTCGGAAACATGTGTAGAAAATGCCTCCAGCAGGAACAGCGCTATATAAGAATGATTAAATCAATAAATCCATAAATAAATGAACGGGACGATTCAATGCATATTACAATAATTATAACCGTATGCGTCTGTGGAACAATAGGATTGTTTCGTGGGAAAGAGGAATTAATTGGTTGTCAAAGATGAGCGCGTATGATCGGTCTGCACTCGGCATTGTACTATGTGATTGCATGACTTTTTTTTTAGCCATTGAGCATCTAGAGCACTTGCCAGAAGCCTCAAACTTGTTACTACTATAAGCCTGTCATTTGTCAGCAGTTAGGGAAGGGGTGGGGGTGGGGTGGGGTATTAAAAGGAATAACTAAGCTTAACGTCCTATTGCGTTAGCGTTAAGGACGAATCACCACGTCGTCACCTTGACAACAATGATGATCATCATCGTCATATCAAAACGTCATTAGTGGGTCGTGAAACTTTGAAACAATTTACGAGATTTGCGCTTAATCACCCTTCATTATCTTCTTCTTCTTCTTCTTCTTCTTCTTCTTCTTCTTCTTTTATGGTATTATTATTTAGCAATGTACGCATTTTTTGTACGTGTTTTGTTAACATTTTATAAGGATGTTTATATTATATTTTGTTTTTATAAACGGTGGTTCGATACATTAGAGATAGCCACAGCGTCCGCAGTGTCCCTTGAACGGGATGCCTTTATTGTAAAGCAGGGTTCGTACGGTCTTTGAAGGTTTTTAAAAGTTTGGAAAAAAAACTGGGTTCCATTTTTCAGGCCCTTGAAAATCTTTGAAAACTGAATAAAATGTATGTGGTTTGTGAAAGTTTGTGAATTTTGTCAGAGTGCACTATCTCTGCTCCTCGGATTTACACAAAACAAGCTAAGATGACGAAAAATTCGGGTGATAGAGTGGAGGTGTATTTTGTCAGAGGAGAGACGATCAGTGTACTTTCGTTTTTTTACGGTCCCTGAAAATGAATTATTTCCCTTCCAAAACTCCGGAAATGAGTTCTTCCCCTTGCCCAAGGAAGAAAAGTAGGTTGCAAAGTTGCAGGGATCGTGCAGTTTTAATGATTTGTAGTAATAGCAAAGACTATAAATACCAAGATAGTCGACTCCTTCATAAGCCTGTGTAACGAAAGTTGGACAGTTTATGGGAAGCAACTCCTGTCGGTACGAGTTACTCCCCTTTTCCCGTTGGCGCGCCTGACCGATTAGACCTTCATTCTGTCTGTTAAAACATTGCTAAGTATTGCAGGAATTATGCAGTGTTAGAACCACCAGATGTTGGTGGTATTAAGTACGTATTATTTATAAATATAAACAAACAATTTTTTAAAATTTCAATAAAACTATATGTATAAAATTAATTTGTCATGCAGCTTGTTTCAAGAAGAACAATTTTATAGTTTTCAATCTTTTAATTGTAATTAATTCACTAAATAATAATATATTCACGAAATTAACTAGGATTAAATATATTGAAACATTAAACATAATGTGAGAGAATTAACAAAAGTAATGTCAATAAAATTAAATTTATAGAATGAAAGCAATATGTATACAGTAAAAGAAAAAAAAGCAACTAAACTAAAGAGTATGGCAGTTTATTTGGAATAAAATATAATTAAGTGTAGGGAATGCATTCAAATAAAAATAATTAACTAGAAAAATACTTGGTAGAAGTGAAATTATTAAGATTTACATTAATTGCAATTGAAATGAAATACATAAAAATGAATTAATTTTTCATTTGTTTATTTTTCAAGGTTATTTAATTCAGTGAATATTTACCGAATGAATTACAATCTTTGATCCGGCGTTGTTAAATGCATGAATGTATTTCCAAAACTTTTTATTGTTTCATTTAATTTATACAGTAATTTGCAAATTCTCGCACAAACACAGAGAGACAGACAGATAAAAGAGTACCATGACAAACACAGACAGAAAGACAGATGAAAGAATACTATGACGAAAAGATTGTCAAAGTGGACAGAATGACACAAAAGAAAAAAACAAGATAAATTGCGTAAAACCTCAAATTCTGTTGACAAACAATTTCAGTTTAATTGTCAGCAAACATTCAAAATACACACAGAAATATGACCATTATAATACTGATACTTACATTGGAAACAATAACTAAACAAATTAATATTAATAATATCGGGACATTTTCCACACATGTCACAACAAAATGACTTCAGGCACTATTTACATGTTTATTTGCAAGTGTATAAAAATCAATTGTACATTACTTCACGTACTATTGACATGTTCACACATATTAACATCAAACCTAACTACTAACTTCTGACATTATGTGCATGTATGTCCTACACGTTTACACACACTAACATCACATATAAATTACTCCAGGCACTATTTACATGTTTAAATCCACATTATCATAACATCGAAACTACCTCTGACACTATATATTTACATTGCCTCTCAGCATCGTAAACAGCAACCAATCAAATTAACATTGTATACATTACTTTAAATGCTATTTACATAATTATACAGAAATAAACATCACATATACATGGATATGCATGCATCAGACACTGTACTATTATACATGTGTATACATTGTCTCTCAGCATAAAAAAAGGTGATATAATTAACAACGCCATAAGCTCCAAAGACGACACACAGATTAACATCAAGACAATATACGCATATGTCCATTAAGATTGATCAAATTATTTACAAATTAAAAAGACCACAGGAAAAAACAATGTGGCATAATTTAAAAAGTGAAAACAATATTCCAATAAAACTGCTTAGGTTCAATAATGTGTACGTTCCGATGTTCATCAATCGATTTAGTTTGTTGACGATTAGATGAATTTCTAAAATGTTGTGGCAGGAGAGAAAGTCTGTAATCTTTTAATAATGAATTTATTAAGTTAAGCAGATAATGGAATTCATCTCCTGTTTCATCTAGGTCACACAAAGAACACATTCTATCTTCTCCCAGAATATTCATGTACCTTTCGAATTGGATTAGCAGTTTGTGAGAACTGAGCCTAAATCATAACAAGTTAATTCTCAATAAGGGTTACACATGAACTAAGTAATCTTCAAATCAAAACGTTTCTTTAAATATTCTACAGGTAATACAACAGTAGTGATTATATATTTCACAAGAACTGGCCATTCAAGTGCTGTTTGACCATGCAAGGTCTTAAAACAATTAAATAAATAATTGCAACCATGAGAACATACGAAGGACAAACCCAAGATCATTTAGTATACAACGAACAGTACTGAGCCAAGACTCGGAGATTTAACCACAGTGATAAATCCGTGAGAGATTTTAACTCAGATAAAGAAATAGGAACAAAGTGAAAACTGAAGTACTGACATTTTAGTGAAATCATTACAACAATCATCAAAGTTTAAACCAAAAACACAGTCACCTGCATTTAGCATCCCCAAAAATAGGAAAACAGCCAACTTAACCCAAAACCATACAAGTTGGCATACTGGTTTTCACATCGAGAATACGGTGTTGTTGTTTTTTTACATTTTAACTGTAATGTCACACATGTTCATCCTTTCACGTGCCATACCTGGCAGTTATACAACACTATGGCTTTTACACATGTAACAAATAGGTCAAGCTGAACGTAAGTGGCAAATCCAGCTTCCTACATTTCTTTACAAGTGCACGTTCATCGCACGTTCATTGGACAACTCTGGGTTCCCAAGTTGTAATGAAAAGTATTATTAGTAAATAAAAAGTGGCACCTAAATATTTATACCCCCATTCAATTTTAAGAATTACATTTGTTTATTTCATTGAACGTCTATTTACCGAAGTGATTTTAGACCAGGATAGGACATTAAGGGGAAGGTAGGAAAAAAGAGAAGATATTTGGCTAGTAGGAAAGGGGGAGGGGGTAAATGGGGGATAAAAGGGGGAGAGGAAGAAAAACATTATTAAAATCAATTTGAAAAAAAAAATAAATAAAGAACTTAAAATTAACACAAAGTTATAATTTCAGGATTGATAAGAATGTAAAGTCATCCAACAACAGCAGCTAGACATGAGCTTAGTTTGAGCAATCTTGAATTGTAAAGTGTTGAGTTCACTCATGTCTAAGCTTCATGAGTTTTCGATTTCTCTTCACAGACTTTTTCTCAAAAGACCTGTTTGACTCAGTCAATGAAAAATGCAATCTAATGTTCGTAAAGAGCCCAATGACAGCTTTTGCTGGTTCACATTTGTTTACTGGACACACTAACGTACCAACAGGCAAGCTATTCTCCAATTTTAGCAAAAGTCTAGACCTCACAGATGTCATATGCATGACATTTTCCACACATGCAACAAATTCTGTTTCCAAAATGCCTAAGGCCTGTGTAAAAACTGCAGTTGGAACAACCAGCCCTGCACCTGCATTGAGATAATCATGTTGTTTGTGTAATAGTAGTAATTCTGTGGTGCTCCCACTGGGAGACCCTTTTAACATAGTACTGCACATGTCACACAAACACCCAGTGCTCTCCAGCTTCCTGACAATGTATCCTGCAATGTATGCAAGTACATTGTCTTGAACCAGACGAGCAGCTGGCTCTCGAGGGGCAGGAATGGCAATACTGAGAACATCAGCCCACTGGGCATCAATCTCTTGTTGATTTTGTTCCGGTGACTCTGTTAACAAATTTGTAAACTTTTCACACGCATTCAGATCTAATAGAAAACTGAAACTGTCAGCTTCGCAGTTGCTGTTTGCCCCCTGAATAAAAAACGAGTCTGTCATTGTCTGGCTAAGATGTTTTCTGAACTGGTCAGCACTGGGATTGTCACAGTTGCCACCTTTAGCACGAATTACAGAAAATAGATTTTCTATACAATCCTGATTAAGGCAGTTGGTCATCAAAAATTTCACACCATGGTTAGCTTGCAAATCCTGCCACAGCAACAGCAAGGCCCGGATTGCCATTTTCCACCCTGAGAGACAAGGCAACATGGTTGATCTAGCAGACACAGGAAGACTGATTGTGTTGAGCCAAGCCAAAGTGTTTTTTAAAAACTCAACATGCTGCGTCTTTGCACTTATGCCATGCCTCATTGGTTGTGCAGAGTGCAAATTTCCACTATTAAAGCAGTTGAACAACTGGTCAAATTTGTCCAAAAACTCTGCAGTAGCCCCTGCAGCTGGCGGCAGAACATGAAGTGCCACCAAAGTGGAAATGCCGGCTGCTACAGAATGGGACAAAACCTGAGTTGCATATCTGACGCGCAATGTAGAAAATGCTGGGAGGTAAATATGTTTATCTGTAAGATGGGGTGCAAGTCTTACTGAGTTTTGCTTGTCAAACTCATATAGATGTGCAATGAACTTCCAACTGACCTCTATATTATTCAACACAAAACCTGTCTTGCAGAGGTTGTTGCGAATATTCTTCAGCAAATGGGGTGGGTCATACATGACTAATATCTGCTGTCCATTGTGAAGGAAAAATGGACTTGTCTCACTTGCTTTGCAAAATGACTGGAAGACCTGCCTATTGTTTGACCCTTGATCTGCAACAATTATTTTCACCACAAGTCCAATAGCAGTCAACTTGTTAATGCAATCAAGTAAAAGAGCATGCAGCATATTTGCTTTAATAGGCCCAGAAGACAAAAAATATCCCACTGGCTGTTTCCATGGTACGGTTAAGCCTCTGACCATGAAAACAGTTGCATGATTTGCAATGTACCGTGTTCGACCCATGTATCCAAAATCTTCAAGGCCTTCAACATAGTCTTTTCCTTTGTTGTATGTCACCCTTTCTTTGATGCACATTTCATCAAAAACCACAGAACACAACTTGCCATGTTCATCCATTCCAGCCACTTTAACCTTCAATGCTTCCAATATGTGGTCGTTAAAGCCAGGGTAGATATGAATATTTCTCATGATCTTTCTGAGGGTACTTACAGAGGGCAAAATAAAAATCTGCTTCAGAAGCCGGTACGCCTTTGCGCTGGTATGAAAAATGGCCAGGGCCAGTGATTTATCACTGTGGTTAAATCTATTGCCTTTGCTTTTTTTACTGCACAGTCTAAGCTGTGACAAGATAAAATTAAGGGCTGGCCCCTGAATGAATTTGGACAGTTCTCCCTCCACAGCCATTCGCCTCTGTTGTGTGGTTAGTACTTTACTCTTTGTGGTCTGCCGCCCCTTGTGGTGTTTCTGGCACCAGGCCACTTTGGATCTCAGGCTCTTTAGAGTTTTCTGCTGTTTCTTCTTCCTTGGCAATTCTGCAAAAAAGAAACATTTAAGAAAAATTAATTTTCTATCCTATCCTATCCTGTCCCGTAACCCGAAGGTCGTAGGAGCACCACAGATGATCGTTTAACCAACATACTCCATCTTTCTCTGTCCTCAGCAGCCCTGAGGGCTTCGCTCAGTGTCAAACCAGTCCATTCTCGAATGTTGTCCTCCCACCTCTTTTTCGGTCTCCCTCTTCTTCTACCTCCTTGCACTGTGCCTTGCAGAATAGTCTTTGCAAGGCCTGATGATCTGGTGACGTGGCCATACCATCGGAGTTTCCGTTTCTTCACCACTGTGAGCAGGTCATCGTGTTGTCCAATGGCTTGTATGATGGTCTGTCGGACTTTGTCGTTGGTGATGTGTTGGGTATAGGAAATGCCCAGAAGTCTTCTGTAGCACCTCATCTCCATGCTTTGTATTCTTCGTTGGAGATCTGCTGTGGGGGTCCATGCTTCGCAAGCATATAGGAAGATTGAGATGACAAGGGAGCGCAGCAGTCTTACTTTGGAATGTAGACTGATGGTCCTGTCTTTCCAAATGGGCTTCAACCTTGTCAGGGCAGCAGTTGTTTGTGCGATCCTGGAGAGGACTTCCTGTCGGGACCCATTGTCTGATACAATGGCTCCTAAGTATTTGAAGCTATGCACTGTGTTGAGGGATTGGCCTTGGACTTTGATGTCCGTGTTGATGCCATTGGTGTTGTTGGTCATCATTTTGGTCTTCTCTGCACTTATTTCCATTCCATAGGCTCTGAAGGTGGTGTCAAGCCTCTGTACCAGCTGTTCAAGTTCTTGTTCCACTCCAGCCAATCCATCAATGTCATCTGCAAAACGAAGATTGGAGATTGCTCTACCCCCTATGCTGACTGTGCCTTCATGGTCTGCAAGAGCATCTGACATGATGCTCTCTAGGAAGATGTTGAGCGTTGGAGAGAGTAGGCATCCTTGACGCACACCGATTGTTGTTCTGAACCAGTTTCCGATGGCGCTGTTGTGGAGGACTGCACTGGTAGCCTTGTCATACAGGCTTTTGATGACTTCAATAATTTTAGGGCTGATGTTGTACACTTTCATTGTTGCCCATAGAGCTGCATGCCAGACTCGGTCAAACGCCTTCTTGAAGTCTATGAACACATGATATAGATGTTGTTGGTGCTGTAGGTATTTCTCACAGATTATTCTGAGGTTGAAAATCTGCTCAGTGGTACTTCGCCCTGCCCTGAATCCTGCTTGTTTAATTTACAAAAGACTTTCAATTGAAAATTATTAAATGTAAATTTTCCTATTTCTGACCACACCTCTACTTTATTTTTAGTTAATATTATTATTGTTTTAGTTCTTAGTTCCTTTTAAGTATTTATTTAATCATGACTCATGCTTACAGATTTGTTCAATGAATAATAATAATAAAAATAATAATAGTAAAAGAGCATTTTTCCATAATTACCCAATCACTTAATTATATATTATTATTATTATTTTACTTGGCCTTCTGTTTAATAATATTACTTTGTAATGTGCGCTTAGAAATAAATTGAAGTTGATTGAAAGGAAGCTGTGACACATTTCTCTGTCCAAGCGATCCACATATCCACTGTCAGTATATGTTTCTGTACCAAATTTGAGTCTTTGTTTTGTAATCGTTATGATTTGTGCCCCAAGCTTTGAATTTCCGCCTCATAAAATGTTGTAGTTGGGGCACTATGTATCCGCCCCTAGCTTAAAAAGTTTGTGTCGAACCCTGCACCTAATGACAAGATTCGAACTATACTTATAAGAATTCTACCAAAATAACTTTTACCCACTACAGATCCAAAAGGACACTAACCTAATGTGACAGGCCTTGCCAGCACCGTCAGTGAAGCTGGTTCTGCTGTCAGACAGTGATCTGTGACAGGTCTTGCCAGCACTGTCAGTGAAGCTGGTTCTGCTGTCAGACAATGATCTGTGACAGGTCTTGCCAGCACCTTCAGTGAAGCCGGTTCTGCTGTCAGACAATGATCTGTGACAGGTCTTGCCAGCACCTTCAGTGAATCTGGTTCTGCTGTCAGACAGTGATCTGTGACAGGTCTTGTCAGCACCTCCACTGAAGCTGGTTCTGGTGTCACACAGTGATCTGTGACAGGTCTTGTCAGCACTTCCACTGCAGCTGCTTCAGGTATCAGACAGCGATCGGTGGTTTCCAGACCTAAACAGAATTTCAAAGCTAATGAGAAAATAAGTTCAGTTTGGATTTGGATGTAGATAGTTGAGAGACTGTACACCAATTTCAGTATCTGGGCACCATAATCAGGGACAAGGGCTCAAAATCATAAATCCTCGCCAGAGCTGCACAGACAACAGCAGCATTTGCCAGACTGAAGATTGTATGGAGAGACAAAATCATCACCCTGAAGTATAAAATCAGATTCCTTCATGCACTGGTGCTATCCATATTCCTGTACTCATGTGAGACATGGACCATGAAAGCAGATCTACAGAGAAGAATCCGAGCAATGCCTAAGCACTGTATTACAGGTGTTAACTTCAGTTTACATTTAGGTTTTAGGACTTGAAAAATAAATTACCTGTTGTGACACAGTGCCTACGCCGTTTTATGCCATGCAATGAATTCGAATTTCTGGCCCTCTTGACATTCACATTTGGTCTCCTTATGTCAAGTTGTGGCGGAGGGTTGGAGACATTGAATATGGTGGGAACGGCATTCCAATTTAGCCTCTTCTGCTCACTGTTTGTCCACTGGCTTTTTTCAAAGTGGTCGCTGCATATTTTGCACCCTTTCTGTCTTATTTCTTTTGCTGACAGTGACCTCAAGTCCTCTCTCCTACAATTGCGGACCCATAAACGACATCTGAAAATTGCATTATATATATATCAAACATGAATACAGTTTTATTAACTAAAACAATATTAATCATTTTCTCGCCAACCCTACCACTTGGTTTTATTTCTTATGAAACAGACAAAAAAATTTTTTAATAACATTTTGCGTCATTTTAAGACTAAGGAAACAAATTTAAAATAAAATAATCAACCTACTAACCGACCCCTATGTTTTGTTGTCATGTTTGATCCAAGGTATTTTTGTGTGTGCCTTACATGTACAGCAAATATTTTGATTAATCATGGCACTGATAATATCACTGATGTATTATTATTGAAATAAAATTGTCTACATTATTTTAAGTACGGACAAAAGATTTTTTTTATTAGGTCACCCCTCTTCTCCCCCCCCCCTCCCCTCCAAAAAAAAAAAAAAAAAAGTTTGGATTAGGGTAACCCGACCGACCCTATCATTTTGCCCCCGACCCTAAAACCTGTTCTTGATTTTTAGAAGAAGAGTGAGACCGAAAAAGAGGTGGGAGTACAACATTCGAGAAAGGACTGGCTTGACATTGAGCGAAACCATATCAGGGTTGCTGAGGGCAGAGAAAGATGGAGTATGCTGGTTAAACTGGGTCATCTGTGGTGCCCCAACGACCTCGTCCTCAGAGTTACAGATTATGATAGGATAGGATACTATAATAAAAGTTTTTATGTGTGTGTGTTTTTTTTTGTGTTTTTTTTTTTGGGGGGAGGGGGATTTTAAAAAATAAGATAGTGTGTGTATACATGTATGATGTAGAGTAGTGTGACTGTGAGTGGATGTTATTTTTGTGTGTATGACTCTAGTATGAGTCCATGAGTGATAGTCTTTACATGAAAGAACTTATTAGATTGCACACTGAGATATTGTTTAAACTTTCATGTAAATTTATTTATAAGTAGCTGTCATTGCTATACAATTTAACACTACGGTGACGAGAATGACTGACAGTGACAAATGACCGATTTTTCAGTCAATCAGTGTCTGTGTCTGTTGTCGTCTCTATTCTTAATCTTTTTCAGAATACTGTAGATACTCTCATTACGAGAAGAAAAACAATTTCTCTGTATAACCATCGATTTTACGGATTAAGCCTACGTGCCTACAGCAAACCTCGAGAAATCATGTCACAAAATATTTCAGGTTCTGGTTAAAACAAATAATATTAGAGTCGAGATTTCCGAATTCCGGTCGAAATTACGATTACCAAATGGTCTAAATAGATCGCTAGGTAAACAAAATTTGTGTATTACTTACCTTTCTTCATCTGCTGGAAACACGTGAAAAGATTTTCCCTCACAACCGTCTCTGTTCCGCATGTTATTGCACCCTCCTCCCGAACAAAAATGCGACCTACTTGCTTTCTTCGCTTTCATTTCTACCGCCATCTTCGCCAGATCGGCGCTGCAATACATGCAAGATAACTCTTCCTCAGCACGAGTTATCGCACTTCCCGGATGTCCAAGTAATTTTCCCCGAGTGAACCCTCTTGGTATATAAGCTCTTTGGTAATAGTTCAGCAATCTAATTCGTGTTTATTAGTCTTGGAAAATTTGTATATGGTCTGTAAAGTTTGGGAAAAGTTTGGGAATTTTGGAATGATTTTAGAGTATGAACCCCCTGAAAGTGACCGGCTGATGAAGTTTCTTCAGTGTTACCATTAGGGTTGTTGTTTCAGCAGATCTTTTATATGGATTGGGGTGGCCTCGTGGCGCAGTGGATAAGTCGCCGGTTTCCTATGCCGAAGGTCGCGGGTTCGATTCCCGCAAGGGGCGAACGTATGTGACTTAGGTACGAGACTATTGAGGTCACCGAGGGTTTTCTCCGGGCACTCCGGTTTCCTCCCTCCCTTCAATAATGGTACAGGATGCAGTCAATATAAAAATTTCAAAAATAAAAATTCGATTTTCTTCCCTCTCCTAATAGCGATCTCTCTGCCTTTGCACCACCTGTTTGAATGATGGATGTGTATTTGGTGTATGTGAGGGTAAATGAGACAGGTGAGCGTGTATGTTGGTATAGATCGCCGCGCTTTGAGCCTTGGGGAAAGGCGCGTACATAGCATCCTGTATTATTATTATTATTATTATCAGAGGTAATTTTTTTCAATCAAGTTGTGGTCCTGATTTGACTCTTTGCAGTCCGATGAACCCTATAAACAATAACTAACTAACTCTTCTTCTCCTCCTCCATCCATTTTTTCTCTTCCTTCATTTTCTTTTTCTCCTCCTCCTCTTCCTTCCACTCCTCCTCCTTTTTTTTTTCTTTCTTCTTCTTCTTCTTCTTCTTCTTCTTCTTCTTCTTCTTCTTCTTTGTTTGTTTGTTGCTGACGCAAAGTTCCCTCCCTTAACGAGACAGGAAGTGCGTTGTCGCCGAGGCGTCGGGTGCCCGGAAGTGACATCAGAAGGGACGCCGTCGTGTGCTATGGTGGACAGGAAATTGCGAAAGCTTACGTCCCTTTGAGACTTCCCTTGTCTAGTTGCATAATTGCCTGTTGTTCGTTTGGGTCTGAAACAAATAAATCGCCATTTTCTTTCACGCCGGCAATTGTAAGTTGTCAGACTGGTTGTTGTTCTTTCTTGATTTGGTGAGTTTGGAGAATGTTATTAAGGAGACGCTCGTACAAGAAAAACATTTGGTGTTTGATGTGGCGCCTAGCTGTCCCCATATACCTAACCTATGTCAAAATAGAGCAACATTGGTAGCATCCAGTTTCATTGTTACATTCGTTTTTGTAATTTATTCGTGAGGCATCGTGCGAAAAAAGATGAATACAGGAATTACTTTTGTCTAAAAATCACCAGTGTGTTGAATACAACATAATTATGACTTGTCTAAAAATCACCAATGTGTTGAATACTACCTATGATTTTGTCTAATCCAACGCCGTCGAATGACACCCTCCTTGCTCTCTGAAGGAATGTGAGTCATTTGCTGGCTTCAACAAAGTCCTCAAGAAATTTTGCTCTAAAGTTATGATCTATCTCTTTAGGGGAACTTATCACTTGAGGTGTGGTGGTGGTGTCTCCTCCTTGGTGGTAGACATAGGGCTATCGTAGCTCAGTGCTAGATGCTCTACTGCAGGCCGAATGTCAGGGTTGACGCTTAGCGGTCTTCCTCCTGCCTCGGGCCAACGATGCCTGCTTGTCTGCAAAATATGAGACGAATTTCTACAACACCGTGTTTACTAAGGGTGTGCAGAGCGTCTCAATGATGGCAGAAACATCCCTCAGTGATAGCTCCACTTATATATATATATATATATATATATATATATATATATATATATATATATATATATATATATATATATATATATATATATATAAGGGCTGTTTATATATAAGCGACGAACAATCTTCTATGTCCGTGGACCACTGGAATCTCCACTCTAATTCCTATACATGTACACATCATGGCTAAACTAAACACGTGGAGAAGTAATTAACAATATACATATTCTCCGGTACAGCCACTGGTCTGCAATAATACACATAGGAGAAACAACAGTGGGTCCGTAGGGGAGACCTAATGGTGGCGAAACCAGTCGAGTGTCTCGCCACGTGGTCAAGCAAAGTTTGACTAACATTCACAATTCTAAACATGGCAAAACTTCACAAACATAATACAGCAATAATATCAATAAAGCGCGATGAAACAAAAGATAGATCATTTACCTTTTTGACAATGTCAGGCTGTGGCTATACTATGTTGAACTGAATTTCACCCGTCCTTGCTTTAGTCTTCTGCTAGCGATCTTTCAAAGACAAAACGTTTGTGTAGAACACAAGTGATAAGTTCTCTCCCCTAAAGAGATAGGTCATAACTTTAGAGCAAAATGTCTTGAGGACTTTGTTGAAGCCAGTTAATGACTCACATTCCTTCAGAGAGCAAAGAGGGTGTCATTCGACGGCGTTGGAGGTGATTTGTTTTTTAAACAAATAGAATAGTTTTTTTGTTGTTGCTGTTTTATTTAAATGTTGGCCGTGCACACTCTTGGGGGCTTTGAGCGACACAAGGTAGTTAAGCGTAGACTGCGTTGTGGACCATGGTGAGAAATCAGGTCGTTGAGATGACAGTGCTTCCCAAACTATTGACATTATTTGCATCATGAGATTTTAGAGTGAGTTTGTGTACAATGGAAATTATTTGTACCCTGAGATTGTAGAATGAGTTTGTGTTCAATGATGGGAAACATTACATTAACTACTATTTTTAATTTTCTGAACGAAACTGAAAGACTGACTGATTTTAACCTCCATTATTTTTCTTGTGTTGTAACTTGGGGAGCATATCGTGCAAAACTAAAAGGTGTTTATTTTATTTTATCTATTTATTTACTTTATTTTATTTTATTTAACGCTTATTCCTATCCTATCCTATCCTATCCTGTCCCGTAACCCGGAGGTCGTAAGGGCACCACAGATGATCGTTTAACCAGCATACTCCATCTTTCTCTGTTCTCAGCAGCCCTGGTGGCATATTCACATTTGTGAATACAGATAAAACTAAAAATATTATATTTTGACCAAAATCTGTAGACTAAAACATCTTTTGAGCCAATATTTGTGAGAAACATGTGTGGTATATTTTAATTGAAATTTCGGTAATAATGTTTTGTCCTTCTTCTTCCAATTGGCTAAGGCACAATCCCTTCCGCTCCCCTTCTTTCACATCCCCCCCCCCCCCCCTCCTTCCTCCTAGCGGCGCGCGAGTCTACTTTCACGATGACAAAGGTTTATCCTTGGTTTGTCTTTTAGACCTAGCGTAAAACGTGACTTTTGGAAAGATATTTGGCCAAGTTTTGCAGTTAAAAAATAATTGTGTGTGGGTGCGTGTGTATGTATGTGTTCGTAGCCTTTAATCTAAGTTGTATTTTTAAAAACCAAAAAAACAACAGACTACAAGACAAAACACAACATAGCTTCTGTTTCTCTGTACATTTTAATGGTATTGTATAGTTTTCTTTCTCTTTCTTTTCCAACGACCGCCACATCTCCCCCCCCCCCCCTTTCTTATTCCTCCTCCTGCTGCTGCTCGTCCTCCTCCTGCTGCTGCTCGTCCTCCTCCTGCTGCTGCTCGTCCTCCTCCTGCTGCTGCTCGTCCTCCTCCTTCTGCTGCTCGTCCTCCTCCTGCTGCTGCTCGTCCTCCTCCTTCTGCTGCTCGTCCTCCTCCTGCTGCTGCTCGTCCTCCTCCTTCTGCTGCTCGTCCTCCTCCTGCTGCTGCTCGTCCTCCTCCTTCTGCTGCTCGTCCTCCTCCTGCTGCTGCTCGTCCTCCTCCTTCTGCTGCTCGTCCTCCTCCTTCTGCTGCTCGTCCTCCTCCTGCTGCTGCTCGTCCTCCTCCTTCTGCTGCTCGTCCTCCTCCTGCTGCTGCTCGTCCTCCTCCTTCTGCTGCTCGTCCTCCTCCTGCTGCTGCTCGTCCTCCTCCTTCTGCTGCTCGTCCTCCTCCTTCTTTCTTCTTATTCTTCTTGGTAAGACACAGCTAGCCGGAAATTACTGAAATTTGAAAGGTTTCCCGATGCAACTGTAAGGCTTTGTTGTGCTTCTCTCAGTCTCCCCCCCCTCCCTCTCTCTCTCCCCCTCCCCTTCACCTCTCTCTCTCTCTCTCTCTCTCTCTCTCTCTCTCGTACTCGCTTATAATAATAATTATAATTTATTTTTTGTATTATCTCTTCTACCGCCTTACTGTTCCCAGCCGGCTCCGGTCGGTCCATCTACGGTTGTGACGCTATTTCCGCTGATAACGTAACAGTGACGACACTGTAGTCAACAACAACAACAAAAAGAAAGAAAGTCAGCATAAAAGCAAGAGCTTGTTTCCAAAATTATACCCGCACAGACATACAGGACATAGACTGTGTGTTTATATAATGAGTCTTGTAATATGTATTGCTTTTCCTGATAAAAATGTATTTACTGACTCTTGTATTTTTCTCGTTTTGTAGTTTGAAGGTGATGTGATATCCACGCATTCAAGTTGAACATGGTCTTTGAATTTGTATAATGAGTCTCGTATTGCTTTTCCTGCTGAATTGACACGATTTTTGTTCTCTTTTTCCCCCCTGCTTCCCCCCAATGTTGTTTGAAGGCAATACCCGCACTCAGATTGAACATGGTCAATACAAATTTATAACGATGCTTGTATCACTTTGGTTTCCTTTTAACTAGACTCTAGAGTTTCTGTTCTTTCTTTGATTATCACTGCTTTGGCGTTTCTTTTAATTTTTTCCAACCGTTTATTTGAGTTCCCAGACGTCTTCCATAAAGAAACGATTACAATACATTTGGATGATTCCCACAGGTTTTGAAACCTAAAGGATGATATTGTCGACTTGACGAGAAATGCGATCTTGCGAGATGGGTTTTCGGAGGACACAGTTTTGTTGTTGTTGTTGTTGTGGGTGGTGAAGTTCGTTGTAATATATATTTTTGTTATATTATTGTTAGATCTACCTAGATCCACCATCATCATCACCATCATCATCATTTCTGTGAAGAAGGATTGATGCACGTGTGAGAAATCATTGACATTGTTGAAGATGTGTTATTTGAAACTCGAGCCACCTTGAACATGCTACAAAAGTGTAGGGGCCTGTTGTTTTTAGAAACCAAAAATCCGGTGGGGTGGAGTGGAGGCGTGTGCAGAAAGACTTACCGCAAGTTTGGGAAATGAAGGATGCTTTTGTGGCGGCTGATGTGAAGATGATAGCGCAGAATGCCAGACCCTCGTTGTCTAAGCGAGTTCCTGGCGCGGCTGAGTGTGGCGAAGGTAGTCTAGTTGTTTAGAATGTCTCGGCGGTGGTGCTAGCTTGCTTACTTGCCAAGCTAGGCAAGATGGTGGTCACTAATTTGGCCTCCTTTGTTATTCATCGTCAAGTCAGGACCAAATCAAGTAATTTTACCGTAAAGCTATTTAACCTATAATAATGTCGAGATAAAACATACCTCGATCCTGAGGCATACTCCTTGTATTGTCTCGCATGCGCTTCAAGCATGTCGCTCGTGGATAAAGCTCTTGACAAGTCTCTTTCATCATCATCATCGTCGTAGCTTCTCTTTTGGCTATTGTATAATAATGGAGAACCCCACCTGCCTACCTTGGCGCATATGCAACGTATGTCTAACTAAATTCAACATTCCCTGCTCACCTCATCTACAAGCAAACAACAATGGCAAAGGCTTTTGCATAGTCTTTACCTCAAACTTCGCTTATATTGGACCCATTTCAAGGTATGCTCACTCATGTGCTCGCATGTTTCCAACGCATTGGGCGAGCACTTCTTGTACCTAGTGTTTTCTAAGCTATGGGGTAATACTTTCATTTAAATGTACAGTTAAATGTGAATCACACTTCACAAAGTTGTATGTGGTGTTTGGATGATCTACGATGATGAGCACGCTTTTTAGGGAGACAAATAAATACGCAAGTTGAAGGAAGATAAATAAAAGCACGCCACGCTGCAACATTCTCTTATATGTATGCATTTGGCTACAAAGCTTCGTCGTGTACGGAGTATAACTGCGTTGTGATCATGCTTTTTGTGTGTGTGGACACGTTTTCATTGTCGTTCCATACTTTGTGTGCTGTCACGTTTACCTGCGGTGTATAATTTAATTACGTAAGTACAATTTATATTTAAGGAGACACAAATGCGAATCTCAGTCCATGTTGTGTAGCAAAATCAAAACCGAAAGTAGGCAGAAGTAATAATAATAAATGTAGATTTTATATAGGCCCGCAAGTGGCTGTGCTCTCCGTGCTTGACACACATAATATACCATTTATACTACACAACAACAGTAGGTATATAAAATCTGAATAAATTCACAAAAAATGTACAACGTAATGTTAAAAACATTCAATAAAAATATTGCTTTTAAAAACATAAAAAGGCAACTAAAACTGTTATAAAAAAAAAACTTTTAAAAAGCAACCAACACTTATAAGAATTATTAAAAGCAAAATCGGACCCTATTAAAAGCGGACACCATTGCCCGTGGAGCGCCTCGACATGTGTGCATACTAGACTGATGATGAGATTAATTCATGTGTGTTATTGAGAAGGAACTATAGAAGGTGTTTCTGGAAAAGATATGTTTTGAGTTGTCGTTTAAACGCTTGTTGTGTTTGCGCATGGCAGATATTGTGTGGAAGGGAATTCCATTGATTGGATGCACAGAAAGCAAAGGTGCGTTCTCCATAGGTTTTTGTTTTGACAAGTGGGATGATGAAGTTGCATTGGTCTGATGAGGAACGGAGCTGTCTGCGTGGAACGTAGGGAATGAGCATGTGAGAAAAGTATGCAGGGGAAGTGCCGAAGAAAAAGTTGAAGCAGAGTGTGGAAAGTGTGTATTCTATGCGTGCAGATATGGGCAACCAGTGCAAGGAACGTAGTAGGGGAGTGACATGATCTCTTCTGCAAGCCTTGAGAACAAGGCGCGAAGCTGCATTTTGTACTTTTTGAAGTTTGTAGAGAAGATCTTGGGAGCAGCCTGCAAGAAAAGAATTGCAGTAATTCAGTTTTGAAAGAACAAAAGAGCAGACTAAGATGATTGTGGTTTGTTGTGAAAGACAAGTGCGAATAGAACTGATTTTGCGAAGTTCGAAATATGCAGATTTACATGTGTTGGAGATGTGAGTGTCAAGAGATGCGTCATATGTCATAATGAATTCTAGGTTACGAGCAGAGGTGCTGAAAAGAACGTCGGAATTGCCAATTTGTATTGAGCGTGGTTCACCATGTGAAAGAAGTTTGCTCTTTTTCTTGATTAACAATGCTTCAGTCTTGTCCTCGTTCAAGCATAGTTTATTTTCTATCATCCATGACTTGATATCAGACGCACAGGTCTGAATGCCTTGGACAGTGGTTGTGATTTCAGAAGGAGGACAGGATTTTTGAAGCTGCGTGTCGTCAGCATATAACTGATTAGAAATAGAATGAGATTGGATCAGAGACAACAAAGGTTTGGTGTACAAAATGAAAAGAATGGGGCCTAAAACAGATCCTTGGGGAACACCATAAGAAAGAGTTGCAGATGCGGACAACTGGCCATCGACTAGCACGGTCTGGGTCCGACCAATCAGGTATGACTCAAACCATGCCAGTGCTGACCCAGAGATGCCGTACAGGTTTTGGAGGCGTTGAAGAAGCGTGATATGATCGATCGTATCAAACGCTGCTGAGAGATCAAGGAGAGTGAGAAAGGACACGTCACCACCATCCAAGGCAGACAGAATGTCGTTCATAATCTTGAGCATTGCGGTTTCAGTGCTGTGAGAAGGCTTATAGGCAGACTGAGTGTGTGGAATAAGGTCGAGTTGGGTCAGATAGGAAAGAAGTTGTTTCAAGGCAAGCTTTTCGAGTACTTGGACAAAAAACTGAGATTTAGGACTGGCCTATAACTCCTGAGCGTGTTGGAATCTAATGATGGTTTCTTCAAGAGTGGCTTGACTATGGGAGTTTTGAACAGGGATGGGAAAACACCAGACGTTGAAATGCGGTTGAGAATAATGAGTGATTAATGGCAACAGCATGTCAAGGCATTCTACGAGCAGTGGCGTAGGCAAGGGGTCCAACGGACAGGTTGTTGGCTTGGACATGAGAACAGTCTTCTTCACTTCTACACAGACTGGCTGGAAAGCAACAAACGATTGTCCTAAAGACACTGGCTCATCACGCGCCACAGCGCTGGAAACTGTCATGCTGTCTAGCTTATCACGGATGTCCTTAACTTTCTTAATGAAAAGGTTGCTGAAGACCTCTGGAAGCTGCTTGAGGGGGAAGATGGTGGGGAGGGGGGGACACAGTACGACGACCCATCAGCCGGCCACAAATGTCAAACAGCTTGCGGCTCGACTTGCAGTTACTGATTTTATCACGGAGGAAGGTGAGCTTTGCATTGTGCACAAGCGTGGTGACTGCGCGCTTGGAAGATTTGCTTGTGCACAGTTAGCCCCGAACGCAGCCACGTCCGCTCCGCACGCCTCCGCTCTCGCTTGGCAACGCGCAGCTGCTGGCAGATCTCGGAGTACCAGGGCGCGGACTTATCAGGGCGAAGGCGACGGCGGACGATAGGCGCGTGAGCGTCGAGGGTAGTGCGGAGCGTGGCATCCAGTTGATGGGCGGTAGGGGACTGCGCGACGCCTTCCTGAAAATCACGTTTGAAGGCAGCAACGTTCATGCAGCGCAGGCGGCGGCCAGAAGTAAACATCAGAAGTCACGGGGCGATGGGATTCATAGCACGAATAGTGCTAAGAATGGAACAAAAAATGGAACAGGTTGAGCGACTTCCAAGTCGCACGCTCATACCCCGCATCCAGTAGGCGGCACAGCTCGGTTGACTTCATAGGCGTCCGAACTGAACGTAGTCAGACTATCGGTAGGGTTTTTCATAGGTCCGGCCCCCGAAGCCTCAACGAAAACTAATACGCTTGCTGATGAAAGAAACAAGGTTCGTTACTGTATACCGACCACTGAATGGCCTGCGGAACTCTATAGAAGTTGTTGACCGTTCATGTGACATTGTGCGTAAGATTTTCTTCTCGAGCATTACCTAGTTGCTAACGTATCGTAGCGTGCGTTTTACACGTTGCTTATTCGCAAGTTGGGAAACTGCAGGTATCCTCTGCTTTTCGCTCCGTTGGTTTGTAGTTGGAATACATTAGGAGCAGAAAACTATCGTTTTCCGACGCATGGCATGTTAGGAGGGAGTATGCCTTGGATGTACAAGAGGCTAGAGGGTTCTGCTTGAGGAAATGGATGCTCTTTTAGTTTATGGCTGGTTAAAACACAATGATTTGTTTTGTGAAGGAAACGGGGTGTAAATATTTGCAAGTAGACGGAGAAAATCTTCACCTTTGCTGGACTTTAAAGGTTAGATGACCTCTGAGATTTGGGCGTACAGTGTGGCCTCAGTATCACTCACAGTGGGGCATAATGAAAGTACCCCCCCCCCCCGTGGGGGTGCCGGGGGTTTCAGTATAAATAGTATCCCCGCTTTCTGGAAATTTAGTGCTTTAAATTCCCACTGTCGCTGTCTTACTTCTTTGTTTTTTCTCATTCCTACTCTGTTCTATCAATCTACTATACTATCTTCTTCTTCGCTAGACCAGTCACCTACCTTTTTTCTTGAAAACTCTTCTGGGACAAAACTCCTCATTTGTGTGTGAGGTATGTTGGATCAGCCTGGGAATATATGACGCTTTCTGCATGCCAGGTGGTCACTGCGGCTTTGTATGATGTTATTATTTGGCAATGTTGGCAATTTATAGGTATGTGTTTTGTTGATATTTTATAATAATGTTTGTATTCTATTTTGTTTTTGTAAACGGGGTTCCATAAATTAGAGTATGGCATCAGCGTCCCCTGCGTGGGATGTCTTTATTGTAAAGTTACTGGCTGGTGGAGTGCCTTCAATGTTACCAGTAGGGTTGTTTCAGCAGATTTTTCATGCGGCTCAGGGGTGAGTCCTCTTTCAGCGAAGTTGTGGTCTTGATGTTGTGGTCCTGATTCGGCTCTTTGCAGTCCGCTGGACCCTGTAAGCAATGAATAACTAACTAACTAACATAATGATGGTAACAGTACAGTACCAAATCTGGAGTCGCACCCAACAAGCGTAACATTTTAATGGGGCCTGTGGAGACTTTGACAGGCAAGCGTGGAGACTGGGTTTGATCCAGCATTAATGTTCTCGCTGTCACTGCTGGACACGTGGATTTAGATTGAATGTTTGTGTTTACGTTTTGTGGAATGATTGGACTTGTCTGGACAGTGTAGCAGTATTTCTTCCACGTTCTGTTGGCAGTGTTAATATCGTAGTTTGTTGTTTACGCGGCAGCGAGTTTGCTCATAATGTTTTGGTGGCGACGTCCTTTAAGTGTTTTGTTATCGATATGGTTTGTCGTCTGTTATAATATAGCTGGGTTGTAACTCCTGATGAAGTATTTTAGCGATATGCTTGTATTATTGAGAACATTTGTTTTTGTAGTCTGCTGCGTTTCAGCTCCTGTATTTCTTTCTTTATCTTGTCTTCTGATACAGTTATGTTTATATTTTATATAGAGCTCAGTACTCGATTTTCTGAGTTCTTGGAATGTTTCATAAATGTATTTAAATATTCTGAGTTCTTGGAATGTTTTATAAATGTATTTACATAATAATGGTCAAACTAGTCTGACATCGGACAGTATGTATTAGATTGCGTGCATAACACAAACGAGATGTAAAACGAGTGTTTGTTTCTAACGGCACCAAGGATTATGTTGTGTGTTTGTGGGTGTGTGGGTTTTGTTTTGTTTTGTTTTGTTTTGATTAATGTTTTGCTTATCTTCTCACACGTTGATGACTTAACAGTTCCAAAGAAATTAAAAGTTAAAACACCCAAAAACGAGAGGCTTGTGAAAACTGTCAGTACTGTATTATTTTTTTTTTTTTATATTTTTATATTATTTACCTTATTGTCCCTTTTTCATAGGGAAATTCTGATCCGCCTCCCCTGGAGAAAGCGTAGTCGCAGCCTGTGGCGCACCCAAACCCAACCTACCTAACATTACTTGTGCTTTTGAAATTTTGCTGGGGGAGATTATTGGAGTACCCGGAGAAAACCCCCGAGACGTTGCCCGAGTCGAAAGTAAATAATATTCGGAGAAACATAAAGCCCCAATGCTGGATCGAACCCACACCTGTCAGGCCTCATTGGTTTCTGGCCTGTGGACAATGCAAGTTACTCCCGCCTTACCCCACTTGGCCACAACGCTCGCATTTAAGTTAGAGTCTTGTAAGTACTAACTAGCCGTCTACCTGTAATAATATTGATGGATCTGTCGATCAGTGTAGTAGGACAAAGTGACTGTCGTTGTTGTGTGGTGGTCAGGGCGGCAATCTGTGGGAGATTATTGGTGATATTGAGTGGAGGTCTCGCAAGTTACGGATGACGGTATCTATGGTATTATCATAGCAACGGCGTTTAATCTGTGCCTAAGCTGTGACGAGAGCCATCGGTTTCTTTTTGTGTATGTGTGTGTGTGTGATATACATTTACCTAAAATCAGGAGAAGACGCTTATTTGCGTGGGTAAATCAGCAGATTTAAGAGACTGTCGGGATGTCATTGTTAGAACCCTCTGTGTTCTGAGGATTATTGCCACTAAATGCCACAAACACGTTTTCCTTTAAATCGACTAGAGCACCGCGTCTTCAGATCAGCGTTTCATTTGCTTCTGTATTTTGAGTAAGAAAACATAAGAATGTATACTATTTATTTTTCAATTAGTTTCAAATATCATACATAGACGAATTAGTTTGGGCGAGTTTGCGCAGTAAAACAATAAAACCGACACAGTTTCAACAGTGAAGACGCTTAAACCAAACCAGTAATGTCTTTGTATTCTACTAGATGATATTATTATAAACAACGTCTCCAGTGTCAACTCTTGGACGAAGAAATGTCTTACGTCTTATTGTATGTGAGCTCAGTCGAACCGTCCCAACGAGGAACGCCTTTCGGTTGATTACGGTGAGTTCCAGTAGTAAAATCGGGTTTTATGCCCGAAGTTACTGACGTGGTGTATTTAGGGCCAATGCCAGTTTGTCATACTTTTTAGAGACTGTCAACGTAAATGGCTTATGCTAGTACCTTTAAAGCCGAGCATTATAAGCCTCTAGGCCTATGTTGTGAGTCAGAAAGCGGCCTCATCGGTGGAAATGATTATGCGAAAACTAATGGAGGATACTGATCATGGCGGTCAATGAGCAAGCGATACTTGAGGATATTTATTGTACAGAGCTGGCCATTTTACTGGTGAGTGGTTAAAGGCTTCCGTAGCTAACTTCATTTGTGTTTTTTTCGCTGTTGTCCGTGTGTCCACTGTCTATCCCTGTCTTTCTTAGCTTTAAATGCATTTATTGTCATTGTCGTCAACGTCATTATCGTCATCGTCGTCGTCATGGTCAGTCTTTCTTTCTTTCTTTCTTTCTTTCTTTCTTTCTTTCTTTCTTCTTCTTCTTCTTCTTCTTCTTCTTCTTCTTCTTCGTAAAAATCATTCGTGCCATACTGCTTTGGTTAGATTATGTGATACTTGGCTCTCTGCAATTAATAAGAATGAAATTACTGGTGCCGTTTTTCTAGACTTTACAAAAGCTTTTGATATGGTTAATCATTCCGTATTGATCAGTAAATTATCTGTGTATCTGAACAATTCTGCAACTGTAAATTTTTTCCAATCTTACTTAAGTGATAGAGAGCAGACAGTGTTAGTAAATGGTCATTACTCAGCAAAAGGTACAGTAAAATGTGGCGTTCCTCAAGGCTCGATACTGGGCCCTCTTCTATTTTGTATCTATATAAACGATCTCCACCTCCAAATATCAGATAATAATGTAATCTGTGATTTGTTTGCGGATGACAGTACAATACATTGTTCTGGAAAAGACATTACGTCCATACAAACATCTTTACAAAATAGTTTAAATGATGTGATAAACTGGTGTCTAACTAATCAAATGGTTCTTCATCCTAATAAAACAGAGTGCATGATAATCACAACAAGACAAAAACATCAATTACAGCCTTTACAATTACATATTACAATAGATAACACTAGTGTCCACCAAGTAACAGACCATCGTGTACTTGGAGTTACTATTGATTCAGAATTCAAATGGGATAAACACATTAATCAAATATGTAAACGCCTTTCCCAAAGTACGTTTTTGCTTTCAAAACTACGATGTTTTGTTCCTGAATATGCCAGGAAAGTGTTCTTCCATGCACACTGTCTTTCGCATATTAACTATGCTTCCACTGTGTGGAGTGCTGCTAGTCATAATCAAATACAAAAAATAAATTCATTGCATCGACGGGCAGTAAAATTAATTTCTAACTGTACAACTATTTCAACAGATGAAAAATTTATAAAATTCAACATTTTACCTCTAAATAAACAATTTCAATATAATATGATCATGCTTATGTTTAAAGTTCACAACAATATTGCACCAAACTATCTAACCCGATTTTTAACTAAATCATCAAATGTATACCATTCCCAAAATTATCTCTTACCTAAACCAAGAATTGATCTATATAAGACTAGTTTTGGGTTCAGAGCACCGTCTTTATGGAATGAACTTCCTCCGATCATTAAACAAATCAAAACAATCAAATCATTTAAATTAATGCTTTTTAACCATATTTTAAATTCATAATGTTTCCACCCACAGGTCACCCTATTATAATGGTATAATATTATATTGTTCAGATGACGTTTAGATATGTTAAAAGTTCTTGTTTTGAAATTATTATAGTTTTACTTTTCTATATGTAACATGTGGCAGGTTTAATTGCTTGTATAAATGTATTATGCTTGAGTGGGTGCCTGAAACAAGGACTAATTGTAAGAATAAGCTGTAAGCTTAAAATTATTATCCTTGTAACATGTTGTAATTGCAATAAACGTTTAAAGTCTAAAGTTTAAAGTCTTCTTCTTCTTCTTCTTCTTCTTCTTCTTCTTCTTCTTCTTCTTCTTCTTCTTCTTCCTTTCTTTCTTTCTTTTTCTTTTTTTTCTTTCTTTCTTTTTTTCTTTCTTTTTTTTTCTTTCTTTTTCTTTCATTCTGTTTTTCTTTCTTTCTTTCTTTCTTTCTTTCTTTTTTTATAGCTTTATTCCATTTCTTTCTTTCTTTCTTCTTTCTTTCTTTCTTTCTTTTTTCCTTCTGTTCTTTTCTTTCTTTCTTTCCTTCTTTCTTCTTCTTCTTCTTCTTCTTCTTCTTCTTCTTCTTCTTCTTCTTCTTCTTCTTCTTCTTCTTCTTCTTCTTCTTCTTCTTTCTATAGTCTTGCTCCCTTCCTTATCTGTATCTTTATTTAGTTATTGTCAGTTGTTTTTTTGTCTGTTTCGCCTCTTTGATTTCATCCGTAACTCTTCTTCTGTTTCTCTTCTTTATAACTGGCATGCGTCGATACATTCCATTGATCAAATATTATTACATTTTCTTTTTTTAAATACTACTACTACTACTACTACTAATTCTACTACTACTACTACTACCTCCACTACTGCCGATTCTGCTGCTGCTACTACTACTACTACTACTACTAATAATAATAATAATAATAATAATAAATTGAGTATTTGTATAGTGCGGTATCTCGTCTGTTTAGGCAGGCAATCTTATTTATTCTTTTTTCTCTCTTCTCTTTTTGTCTTCTTCTCTCCCGTTTTCTCTGTCTGCTCCTCCCTCCTTTGACTACCTTATCCTCTTCCTGAAATGAGAGAGTGTCCGCAAAGTGCCATAGATCGGAGTCCTCCTCTGGACCACTCTTCCTGATGGTGTCCGCCCCCTTCCTGTCGCCCCCCACCCTCTCCTCTCCCTACTTCCGTTGACACCGGAAGCGGCGGCTGCGCCTGCGTGATGAAACTGTACCGCTTTCATTAGCCCCGCTGTTTTGTCTTGGCGGCCGGAGGATCACCACAAGCATGAAGTATCGAAGACTGCGCTTTTTCGGCGGAGAGGACACGCAAATAAAATATATACATCCCTAAATGTTTGCCCCTGTACACATGTCTTCTTCTTGGATGCTTGGTACATAGCAAAGGCTGGAGAAGTGAAAAAAAAATCCACAGCTTTACAAAAAAAATATAGCGTAGAAATATGTTTTTAAAAAAGGGTGGACTTCGAGGGAGTTTGAACTCCAGATCCAGGCATGTCCTTAGGGCGGTCCTGATTTGGCTCGGAAGAGTCCGCTGGACCTAAAGCAACAATCAATCAATCAATCAATGTCCTTAGGGGAGAATACTACTTACTGTGTTTTACAAACATTATTTAAGGTCTTCAAAATAAGTGCTAAAAAGTGAGTTTTGACTCGCATGTATAGCAATGTGAGTCTTAGTTCTCACCCACCCACCCTCACACCAACCACCCCACCCACCCACCCCTCAAAAATATTTTTTAACAATTAAAAAAATCGGGTTTCTGCGAATCTGTGCGAGATCCTAAATAGTCCACGAATGATATGGAAAGAAAAATGTCCGTCCGTCTGTTCGCCGTCCACCGTCTGAGCAAAAACTTTAAAGTTAGCTAAGTATTCAGAGTCTATTTCAACTATCATAGCCAAACTTGATAAGATGGTATATAACCATGAGATTTCGAAAATGATCAGTGAATAAATGACTTCACCTCAAGGTCAAGGTCACAAAGTCATCAAATGTTGGTAAAAAAAATGACAATTTATTTACAAAAGTTTCACTTTTTTCTATGTTAATAATATTGAACATGATATTTTTTCTTTGATGCATGATATATATCAATGAGACACATATACAATACAAATTTGGTCAACCTCACTCCAAAGTCAAGATCATTTGTCTGTCCAAAGTCGGTTTGTATAGGAACTTTCAAGTGACCTCGACCCTAACCTCTTATAAATATAAAGTCCAAACTCGTATTTAGAGTTGATTGATTGATCTTTCATATGAGTTCCGTTTTTGCGTTGATCTTGAAGGTCAAGGTCATGTTAGGCCTTGCAAAAACACACAATAAAATGGGTCACCGTACAGTGGAATGGCTGTTTATTTAACATCGTGTAATTTGATCAGACATGCATGAGAGATCAAGTGAAGGTCATGGTCACTGAAGGTCAAGGTCATCCCAGGGTTACCGTTTATTATTGTTGCTTTTGTTGTTTAACTTTTGGGGAGGGGGGGGGGGTGTTTATTTTTTAGGAGGAGGCCGGAGTGGGGGTGGGGCATAAACAACTTTTGGTACTTTATTTGCTAGCACAGGATTGTAGTTGTAGCCAGAGGTCAGTGTCATCTCAAGGTCAAGAGTATAAAAAGATCAAAGTCGGTATTACTTTGCATTTTAATGCAACCATTTCATTTTGTTTTTCCTCGGCAATACTTTTCATGTTAAATGTCGAGTTCCATAAGGAGCGTGTGAGTCATAAGGGCTTCGCCCTTCAAGTTTTTCTAGTTTATATTATTGTGATATTAAAATACAATTCCCCCCGTTTCCACGTTTCCTGAGTGGCGTGCTGCAAAAATGAACAACAAAAATGTTTTTTGGAGAGGCAATGATCCGAGCCTCAACTATAATGCTTATTTTGCAAGGTCCTGGTATTTTGGCACCAACTTTGTACACGTTTTCGTGTTTCTTTGAAGATGCAGCAGGAGGATGTGATGATCCATGCAGATGGAAATGTACCTTTCCACCTCTCTCTCTCTCTCTCTCTCTCTCTCTCTCTCTCTCTCTCTCTCTCTCTCTCTCTCTCTCCCTCTCTCTCCCTCCCCATCTCTCTCTCCCCGCCCACCTCTCGTTCGTTGGTCCTGATTGACCAGCCTTGTTGAATAATTAATGGATGAAGTGAAGCAGAGAGAGGTAGGGGCACAGACACAGGGTCAGCAAACAGAACATAATTAGCATAAAAGTACAGTCGCAGCCACAGTAGTTTACCCTCAGACCTTGTCGTCAAGGCCACAGTATAATTGGGGTCTTTGTAGATCGCCACGCTTTGTTGACTTCCATGGAATAAAAATAAGTACCTTTATGATAGTGCCTCTTTTTGTTATTATTATACTTTACCTGAACTTACGGTCGTGTTTACCCCCGTTGGGGTGCCGGGGGTTTCAGTATAAATAGTATCCCCACTTTCTGGAAATTTAGTGCTTTAAATTCTTACTGTCACTGTCTTTCTCATTTGCTCTTTCTCATTCCTGCTCTGTTCTATCAATCTGCTATACTATCGTCTTCTTCGCTAGACCAGTCTCCTACCTTTTTTCTTGAAAACTCTTCCGGGACAAGACTCCTTGTTTGTGTATGAGGTCTGTTGGATCAGCTTTGGAATATTGGACGCTTTCTGCCAGGTGGTCACTAGGGCTTCCTATGATGTTAATATTTAGCAATGTAGGCATTTTATATGTATGTGTTTTGTTGATAATTTATAATGATGTTTGTATTCTATTTTGTTTTTGTAAACGGGGGTTCGATAAGTTGGGGTGAAGCCTCAGCCGTCCCCTGCGTGGGATGTCTTTATTGTAAAGTGACTGGCTGGTGGAGGGCATTCAGTTTTCCCACTAGAGTTGTTTCAGCAGATCTTTTATGCGGATCGGAGGTTGTCCGGTCCTGATTTGGCTCGGAAGAGTCCGCTGGACCTAAAGCAACAATTATGTAATGTAATGTAATGTACGGTCGTGTTTCACGAAGCGAATGCCCCTTATTTATTATTATCAATTAATATCTTCCTATGATCAAAAAGTACTGTCATTTAAATTTATTTTTAAATCCCTTCGGTGGGCGAACATTTAGGCGAACAGTAAGCGTATGTAGAAACAGTATTCCCTGTGCTAATGTAGCGCAATGGGATTGTCTTCACACGAGGACAGTATGCCGCAAGCTAAATTAATTTCATTTTATGGTTATGGACAGTGTTGCAGGATTTCCTTTGTAAACCTTTCTTCCTCATCTTTTGACGAGCGCAATCCTTTCTGCGGTGGCTCATTTAGCTAGAGTGGTGCGATCTTGATGGTATTTGATAGTGACCCCAATTATGGTTATTGTGATTGAAACTCCGAGAGTGGATAATGATGATGATGATGATGATGATGATGATGATGATGATGATGATGATGATAATAATAATAATAATAATAATAATAATAATAATAATAATAATAATAATAATAATAATAACAACAACAACAACAACAACAACAACAACAACAACAACAACAACAGCAACAGCAACAACAACAACAACAGTTATTACGGGGTGGCGTGGTAGCACAGTTGATAGTTAGCTTGTTTCCTATACTGAAGGTCGCGGGTTGGAACCGGCGTGGGACGAACTTTCGAGACTTAGTAATGGTATAGGATGATTGACTGCATCCTAAATAAACATGGGATTTTTATTCTGCGACGCGCCTTTTCTTCAATCGAACTCGTAGCGCGGCGATCCTAAGAGATCGCTACTACAGGCGTCAGAATACAAATCACATGTTTATTTAGGATGCAGTCAATCATCCTATACCATTATTGAAGGGAAAGAGGAAACCGGACTAACGCAGTGGCCTGAATCAAGCAGGCCTAAAACGCGGCGATCTGTACTACCAACATACACGCTTAGATTGCTATACACACACAGCCGCCTACCCAGCCCCCTACGGCTCCCATCCTCTCCTCCGTGGGGGAGACGGAGTGTTCTGTATAAATAGTATCCCCACTTTCTAGAAATTTAGTGCTTTAAATTCCTACTGTCACCGTTTTTCTCCTTTGTTCTTTCTCATTCCTGTTCTGTTCTATCAATCTATTATACTATCTTCTTCGCTCTAGACCAGCCATTTACCTTTTTTTTCTTGAAAACTCTTTCCAAACTCCTCATTTGTGTGTGAGGTCTGTTGGGTCAGCTTGGTAATATTGGACGCTTTCTGCCAAATGGTCACTTGGGTTTCCTATGATATTATTTAGCAATATAGGCATTTTATATGTATGTGTTGATAGTTTAATATCATGATTATATTCTATTTTGTTTTTGTAAACGGAGGTTTGATGAATTACAGTATAGCCTCAGCGTCCTCTGCGTGGGATGCATTTATTGTATAGTGACCGGCTGGTGGAGTGCCTTCGTGTTTTCACTAGGGCTGTTTCAGCAGATCTTTTATACGGATCAGGAGTGAGTCCTCTTTCAACCAAGTTGTGGTTTTGATTTTGTGGTCCTGATTTGGCTCTTTGCAGTCCGCGGGATCTTGTAAACAGTCAATAACTAACTAACTAACTAACTACACAACAAGCACACGATCCATCTCTCAATCATGTGGTGTAAAAATCAGAAATGTCACTTTTACGCGGCGGAATGGACATCGAATTTTAATTGTGAGATTTCTGATCGACTGCATCCACTATCGTTATTGAAAGGGGGGAGGGAGGAAACCGGAGCAATCGGATAAAACCCTCGGTGGCCTTGAAGATCTCGTACCCAGGTTGGTCACTGTTGATGGAAACTGTGTGGAAGACTGTGGCTGTGGGCATATCTGACAGTGACAGTATGTTGTCGCCTTTTTCACTGACCTTCCACTGTAACCTATTTAATATTGTGCGGGTATGTGTGTGTGCGGGTGTGTGTGTGTGTGATTACATGTATATGCACGCGAGGGTACAAATGTTGTGTATCTGGTATGTCTGTTTGTTAAAACGAAGAGCTGAATATTATATTATAATAAAGCAATTGGGTGGGTGTGGGTGGGTTATTTTCCTCAATGTTATGTTACTATTCCATTGCTGTCACTGTGTTTATTGCCACTATGAAATTCTGTCTCGTCTTGCAAAGCGACAATCCACATTTTTCTTTCTGAGAAATAAAGAATGCATTGACTTGACTTGACTTTCTGTCGTTGGTCTTGTGGACGTAAGAGCGTGACTTGACTGTTAGTATTATGCTTCCGTGCTTTGCTTTCTTTCATCTTCTTCGTCACACTTGTAACGCGCCTGATTGACTTTTTACGACTTTGCCCGTCCGACAACCCCATTATTACCATCATTGTCGTCTTTGTCATCGTCGTCATCATCATTATCGTCACTACCAATCATCATCGTCATCATCTTCATCATTAACGTCTTCGCCATCATCATCATCATCATCATCATCATCATCATCATCATCTTCATCATTAACGTCTTCGCCATCATCATCATCATCATCATCATCATCATCATCATCATCATCATCATCATTATCATCATCATCATCATCATCCGTGAAAGGTAGTAGCCCATGGCCAATAATTGTGAATTTGTGTTTTTGAGTGGTATAGGTATAGCTGCAGATTCCTCTAGTTGTTACGTTGAAACGTGAACGAAAGTATGTCGGAAGCGCGCACGATAGATCTAATCGTTTCGTTTTGCAAAGTATTCAATAATGGTGTTTATTTACCTTTGATTTGAGTTTGCATTGTTGTTAGGAGAGGCTTTGTATAACGTTGATAATTTGCGTTAGTCGATATTATTTGAGAATCTTCTGGATATGCGTGTTTACTCTTGATAGAAATTTCCTGATACATGTAGAAGCAAGAGGTCGTTCTGGAAGATATAAAAATATGTATTGACGTAAGTCAGTGATGACGATCTTTTATTCGATTGGTGGCAGTACGTCATTTTCTACCATGTACGAAATCTTTCCGGAAAAGAGAGAGGTTATTTAATCGTGTGCAGAGTTGCTGTTGAGAGATAGTAAAGTTGTTGATAGTGATTTGGAAAGTTGCTGTGAAAGTTGTTGAGTTGAATTGAGAATTGTATGCAGTTGTTGATGTGTGCTGAATAAAAGTTGAAAACTTCATACGTCGACTTTGTGACTTGTATGCTGTTTGGACGGGCTGTGTGAATAAACGAATCTGAGTTACACCCTATCAGGAATTCAAGCATCGGGGCTGAATCAGATACTGATAGAAAACACCAACATCGAACTTGAGTGTAACATTTTGGGGGTCAAGCCGCGATTCACGCCATAGCCAAGGGTTCAACTGCTACAAGCGAGTCAACGTTACGAGAGGCAGTCATCGAGGGTAGCCGCCATCGAGTTGCGTCGAGAGGGGCCAACATACTGGGACTACATCCGATAGATTCGGGTTGACTGCAAGGGCGTGTAGTCGCTGAAGAGTTGCTTCGTGAGCGAACAACAGATCGGGACTACGTAGCTGCCGTAAAACTACGTCGAGGGACAGTCTCGGAGCTACATCGCCAGTGTTACAGAGAGCGGCGAGCGGACGTCGCGTCTACTTCAGCACAGGAGCGTATACATCAACACCAGCGTGGTGCAGCGTCGCATACGACGAGGACAGCGGGGCCTGCGTCAGCGAAGGCGACTAGTGACAAGCATCAGCGCTACTGCAGAAAGCGTGCTGTTCTAGAACAGTCTAGAAAGGTACAGCACAGTCAAGAACTTTCCAGAAAAAAAAGAACTCTACAGTCAAGAACTTTCTAGAAAAAGAACTTTCTTGAAAAGAACTTTCCAGAAGCATCAAGATGGCTGACTTCTGGCAGAAAGGGGTTGAACTGAATCTAAAAGGCAAGCAGCTGACGGAGTACGTAAAATCCCAGGAGAGAATACAAGAACGAGAATTAGAAGAGCAGCGTCGCCGCGAAGAAAGAGAATTGGAAGAGAAGCGTCTAGAAAAAGAAATAGAACTAGAACAGAAGCGTCTAGAAGTAGAAGAGCAGCGTCGCCGTGAAGAAAGAGAATTTGAACTGAAGCGTCTGGAAATTGAACAGCAGCGGCAAGAAAGAGAAGATGAGCGCAGGCGTGAGGAAAGAGAAGCTGATCGGCAGTTCCAACTAGAGTTGGCGCGCATCCAGCAACAACAGCATGCGCCACAAGTTATCAGTGACAACACGGCTCCAAAATTGCCAGCTTTCGTCGACGGGAAGGACCAGATTGACAGTTATCTGGCGAGATTCGAAAGGTTCGCTGAAAGCTCTAACTGGCAACCTCAAGACTGGGCAATTCGACTGAGTGCACTTCTGACGGGGCAAGCTCTCGAAGTTTACACCAGACTGTCGAACGATGACGCCAAAAACTACGACGTCTTGAAAGAGGCCCTGTTGCAGTGCTACAACTTTACAGAGAAGGGCTACCGTAAACGCTTCCGTGAATGCCGGCCTAAGTCAGACGAGACGCCAAAGCAGTTTGTGGAGCGCCTGTCGTCATATCTACACAAGTGGGTGGAGTTATCAGGCAAAATGAAGTCTTACGACAGTCTCCATGACCTGATTGTGAAAGAACAATTTCTCAATGCCTGTCACAAGGACCTAGCGACCCACTTAGAAGAACAAAAGCTGCAGACGCTTAAAGATGTGACTGAGGCTGCTGAAAGATATCTTATCGCTCATGGGAAAACCCTGGGGCCGCCCAGCGCGACGAAACATTTTCAGAAGGCTGGAAACCATGTGAACCAGATCCAGGGAAGCCAGACGAGCCAGAGACAGACAGACTCCACGCCTCCTCCCAGGGAAGGGCATTCAAGGGGCTGTTTCACCTGCAACGCTACAGACCACAGAGCTTCTAACTGTCCTCAAAACAAAAGTAGCGGACAGCGGAGCAGTACGGACAACGCAGCGGCGGGCAACCGGCAGAGACGTTTCTCCAATCAACGGCAAACCAGTAGATCTGACCATCAAGTGTGCGGCGGGAGCGTCATTCTTCCGAGTGAGACCGAGCGCACAGCTACTCCTGCGGACGTGCAAGAGTGCATGACTGATGGCCAACTTCTCCTTGCCAACGGGAAATCCATCCCCGTCGTCGCTAGCGCAGCTGTAACCGTACAGAACATGCCTGTTTCCAAGGGACGCGTCGGAAATCATGAAGTGACTGTCTTAAGAGACTCTGGCTGTAGTGGGGTCATCGTCAGAGAAGACCTAATCGCTAAAGAACAATTCACTGGCGATTCTAAATGGACACTCATGGCCGACAGCAAATGTGTGAGAGCGCCAGTTGCGAAAATTCATGTCAACACCCCTTTCTACATAGGCGAAGTCGAAGCGGTTTGCCTGAAGAAGCCGCTGTATGATTTGATGATCGGGAATATCGACGGCGCGAAACGACCCGACGACCCCGATCCAGAGTGGAGTCCTGCCTCAACTCAACACGTCGAAGTTGTGGAGGAGGATCCATTGCCATTTCCCGATGGAGACCTTACAGAGCTGCTACGGGACAATGTGGTTACTCCGGCTCAGCCCTGCCGACCAGAGATCGTCGGTGCTGTTACTACCAGGGCCCAGGCCAAGAGAGACAAGACGTCTACGCCACTAAAGGTCGCCGACAACTCCAAAGCTGCCATCGTGGACAGAGATAAGCTGATCCAGCTCCAGGAAGCTGACAGCACTTTAAACAAGTACAGGAACCGCCAAGACCACGTGACCAAGGGCAGTGGCACGGTCTATTTCGAGGTGAAGGCCAAGATCCTGTACAGAATCTTCCAGCATCCGAGGGTCAACGGAGGTAAACCACTACGTCAAGTATTGGTACCGTTACCGCTAAGGCGCCAGGTGATGGAAGTAGCGCATGACTCGATCATGGGAGGTCACCTGGGTATCAAGAAGACGTCAGACAGAATCCAGGCGGTGTTCTACTGGCCAGGACTTCATGCGGACGTCAGCCGTTTCTGCCGATCATGTGACATTTGCCAGAAGACCATACCTCGAGGAAGGGTCCCGAAAGTGCCTATGCAGAGGATGCCTCTGATCGACCGACCTTTCAAGAGGGTGGCCTTAGACTTAATCGGCGAAATAAGACCTCCGAGTGAAGAAGGTCACCGATGGGTACTGACTTTAGTGGACTATGCGACTCGGTACCCAGAAGCAGTGCCTCTGAAGAAGATTGACACTGAAACTGTTGCAGAGGCGCTGGTGGACATGTTCAGTAGACTTGGAGTGCCTGAAGAAATTCTGACAGACCTCGGGACACAGTTCGTCTCTGACTGTATGAAGGAGGTCAACAGACTGCTGAGCATCCGGCATTTGACTACGACACCCTACCATCCGATGTGCAACGGGCTTGTCGAGAAGTTCAATGCTACGCTGAAGTCCACCCTGAAGAAACTGTGCAGCGAGCAGCCCAGACAATGGCATCGCTATATCAACGCCTTACTTTTCGCCTACAGAGAAGTACCGCAGGAGTCCACCGGCTTTTCTCCGTTCGAGCTGCTGTACGGAAGAACCATCCGAGGGCCGATGCACATCCTAAAAGAACTGTGGACGAAAGAAGTAGACACCCCAGAGGTGAAGAACAGTTACCAGTACGTGTTTGAGCTACGAGAGAAGCTGGAGCAGACTCTCGAGATAGCCAGAGAAAACCTGAAGAAGTCCCAAGACTGTGGAAAGCACTACTACGATCGTAGGGCCGTGAGCAGGAAGTTCAAACCTGGCAACAAAGTGCTGGTGCTGCTACCTACCGATCATAATAAGTTGCTGATGCAGTGGAAAGGCCCGTACGAAGTGGAGACCGTGGTGGGGATCAACGATTATAAGGTGAAGGTCGGCCCGAATTCCAAGATATACCACGCCAACCTCCTTAAGCTGTACGTGGAAAGGCCATCAGAGACTGTGCACGCAGCCACAGCAGCTGTGACCGACGACAGCTTTGACAGCGAAGAACTGTTGGAACTGGGAGACTTCCATAGCAAAGAAGGCATTAATGACGTTAAGCTAGGACCAGGCTTGACGGAAGGTCAAAAGTTGGAGCTCAAGGACCTTATGGGCGAATTTCCCCATAGCTTCAGTGATGTCCCAGGCTCTACGACTTTGGTCGAACATGAAGTCCACACCCAGACCTGGAAGGAGCATCTGCAGACCTTGAGGGAGCTGTTCCACCGTCCCGCAGAAGCCAACCTGACCGTGAGACCCAGCGAATGCATCCTGGGAGCTGACAACGTCGACTGCGTCGGACATCCGATGGAAGAAGGAGACAACGGAGGACGCACTGATTCCAGGGAAGCCCACATGATCATCGTCTTTGACCCTGGGCCGATGACGACCACAACTGACGAGGGCGTCGATTCCTTGCGAACGAAAGAACATTCACTGTGTGGACGAACTAAGAATATTGGTAATGACAGACTCGAAAATGAAAAACGTTGACTGAGTAAATGATCTGTGAACATTGACAGTATCCAGAAAGACTTGCAGATGAGAAACTTTGACTCTGTGTGAATGAACTGTGAACATTGACATTATCCAGGCAGATTTGAAGATGAAAACCATTGACTCTGTGTAGATAAGCTGAGCGCAATTACAGTATTCAGAAAGTCTTAAATTAGTTTCAATTGAGGACTTTGTTTGTGCATTACGTCTCAACGTTGTTGAAAGAAATTGGGTAAATTTCTTCTTGAGTGGGGGGTTATGTTACGTTGAAACGTGAACGAAAGTATGTCGGAAGCGCGCACGATAGATCTAATCGTTTCGTTTTGCAAAGTATTCAATAATGGTGTTTATTTACCTTTGATTTGAGTTTGCATTGTTGTTAGGAGAGGCTTTGTATAACGTTGATAATTTGCGTTAGTCGATATTATTTGAGAATCTTCTGGATATGCGTGTTTACTCTTGATAGAAATTTCCTGATACATGTAGAAGCAAGAGGTCGTTCTGGAAGATATAAAAATATGTATTGACGTAAGTCAGTGATGACGATCTTTTATTCGATTGGTGGCAGTACGTCATTTTCTACCATGTACGAAATCTTTCCGGAAAAGAGAGAGGTTATTTAATCGTGTGCAGAGTTGCTGTTGAGAGATAGTAAAGTTGTTGATAGTGATTTGGAAAGTTGCTGTGAAAGTTGTTGAGTTGAATTGAGAATTGTATGCAGTTGTTGATGTGTGCTGAATAAAAGTGGAAAACTTCATACGTCGACTTTGTGACTTGTATGCTGTTTGGACGGGCTGTGTGAATAAACGAATCTGAGTTACACCCTATCAGGAATTCAAGCATCGGGGCTGAATCAGATACTGATAGAAAACACCAACATTGAACTTGAGTGTAACACTAGTGTAGTTTAGCCCTGGAACTCTCTGGACCCAGATTTTGAAGGGGACAAAAAAGAAGAAGGAATCGTTACCTTGATAGGTTTATATACTTTCGACAGTATCACATTATCATTGTATCATACTTGGTTTATAGATATCTTCTATTTTTTTATGCGGGGGAATTCGGTATTAGCATAGATGAATAGGTCTGTCTCTGTCATGTTTTTCTGTCTGTCTGTCTGTCTCTCTCCCTCTTTCTCTCTCCCCCTCTATCTCTTTCCCCCTCTTTCTCCCCCTCTTTCTTTCTATCCGTCTTTCCCTCTCTCTCCCCCTCTCTCACACCCCCGCCAGGTGCGCTTTTTAACCTTGAATTGTTTATTATTATTGCCCTGTTTATTGTTCCCCACACTCCTTCCCTCTCCCCCACCCCATCCCTCTCACCCTTCTTGTCATCAGTCTCTCTCCTCCTGATCCTATGTTGTGGATTTGAAGGGTTGGTAATAGCTGGGGTAGACGGAGTGCTGATTAGAGAGATACCAAAATAATGATGGAAGGATTGTGTATAGGCAACTTACGAATTTTGTACTCCAAAATGTCTGGTGTTGTTACCATGGTGACGGTGCAAGCTATCATGCACCGTGTTGGGCTTCAAATGATCGCTTGTATCCGTAGTCAACCTGGGCGGACGGAAGCCACTGTCCGATGCTTCTTTTTGTCACAACCTGGTACATTGGTACACATCTGAAAGGATGCGAAAATTGCACAGGTTTTGTGACTATAGAAAGGAATTGAGGTGCCTGATTTTGCGATATTCGAGATAAAAGATACGCGGCACTCATGCGCGCGCACACACACGATACACACACAAACACACGCATTAGCGCACACACGCGCGATCACACACACAAACAAACACACACACACTCTCTCTCTCGCACGTTTGTAAAAACGCCGTTGTTATGACTTTCATAAAACATCGCATACGTTGTTTTGACTTTTTTTTTTTAGGTGGCAATTTTTTTAAAGTAACTAACCTAGACCCTAACCCTAACCCTTAACCTAACCCTAAGGATAACACATCTCTAAACCTTACGGAACACGGTTTTGACGTCAAAATAACGGGCCCGTCAAATGAACATAGAAAGAGTTAAAGAGTGTGTACAAATAACGTCGTTTCTACAAACACGCGTGCACACACTTTGGCGTAGAGTTCAAAACACGCGTCTTTTGACTACAGATACCAGCTATGGTCGAGCTTACATAGTCCAACAACATGACGTGGCTTTCAACAGACTAGGTGGAGGTTGCGAGCTGAGACTGGAATGAAGAAGCGGGCTGAGCATGGCAAGCGTGGTGTACGGGAGGTTTTTGCGTACCATTAACCCATCAGCTGGTTTGTCACGACCAAAGTCGCGCTACAAGTTCTAATTATCGCAATTAATCCTTTTACGAATGGCTTTCCTTTGACGAAGACTGTAATGCATTGTTTTGAGAGTATTGAACATACAACCATTTTCTTTCCTTAATGAATGTTAGGTAATTAAACCAGGATAAGGAACTCCGCATCGCCACGCAAGAAATATTATTGGTCGTATCCACCCTGTGTTATGGTAGTTATTACTATTATTGCTGGGCTGCTGTTCGTTCAATAATGTTTGTATTGAGATTCCCCCCCCCCCCCACCCCGCAATGGGCGACGTCGGTACCCGCTACATTAAGGGGGGAGGTGGAAGGAGGTGGGGAGGGGGGCTAACAAGGATTATCTCCCGTAGATGTCGCTTTAGATGAGTCCACCAGGCTGCAGTTATGTCACTTTTTTTTAAAAAAAATAAACCACTGCGACATTTAGTCCAACTTGGAGAGGATTAGCCGCCTTCCAAGTAACGCTCGCTGCTTCTTGCGTTGTTATGATCTGTGGTGTTAATGCTAGTTTTTATGCTCCTGTCTGTCTGCACCCATAACTCTTCTATGGTATGTGACGGTCACGTTTTTACGTCTGTCTGCACCCATAACTCTTCTGTGTTATGTGACGGTCACGTTTTACGTCTGTCTGCACCCATAATTCTTCTATGTTAGGTGACGGTCACGTTTTACGTCTGTCTGCACCCATAATTCTTTTATGTTAGGTGACGGTCACATTTTACGTCTGTCTGCACCCATAACGCTTCTATGTTATGTGACGGTCACGTTTTACGTCTGTCTGCACCCATAATTCTTCTATGTTATGTGACGGTCACGTTTTACGTCTATCTGCACCCATAATTCTTCTATGTTATGTGACGGTCATGTTTTACGTCTGTCTGCACCCATAATTCTTCTATGTTATGTGATGGTCACGTTTTACGTCTGTCTACACCCATAATTCTTCTATGTTTTGTGACGGTCACGTTTTACGTCTGTCTGCACCCGTAATTCTTCTATGCTATGTGACGGTCACGTTTTACGTCTGCCGGCATCTGTATCCATTGTTTTTCGATGTTATGTGACGGTCACATTTTAGGTCTGTCTGCACCCATAATTCTTCTATGTTATGTGACGGTCACGTTTTACGTCTGTCTACACTCGTAATTATTCTATCCTATGTGACGGTCACGTTTTACGTCTGTCTGCACCCATAATTCTATCTCATGTGACGGTCGCGTTTTACGTCTGCCGGCACCCATAATTCTTCTATGTTATGTGACGGTCACATTTTGGATAGATGTCTGTGCTGATGTTATTTTGTGTGTGTGTGTGGGGGGGTGTGTACCTGCGAAACGTCACGAATGAGGAACGGAATTTGCCTTTTTTTAGTACAAAATGGGGTAATTTGCTCGTTCCCCGTTTGTCTGCCGTTCCTCATTTGTTCTAAGTACAGTTGCACTTGACGCATGTGTTCTTTTAGTGCATGTGCACTACAACTACACTTGGGCAAGTGTACTTGTAGTGCATGTGCACTACAACTACACTTGGGCAAGTGTAGTTGTAGTGCATGTGCACTACAACTACACTTGGGGAAGTGTATGTTACACTCGAATCGATGTTGGTGTTTTTCTTTATCAGTATCTGATTCAGCCCCGATGCTGAAGTCCTGATAAGGTGTAACTCAGATTCGTTTATCCACGCAACCCGTCCAAACAGCATACAAGTCACAAAGTCGACGTATGAAGTTTTCCACTTTTATTCAGCACACATCAACAACTGCATACAATCGCTCAATCGCCTTTCCACTCTCAAATTTACTTTCCAACTTCACTATCAACAACAATCCCTTAACAACAGTGCGGCACACAATTTTATAATCTCTCTCTCTCTTTTCTCGAAAAATTTCGAACCCAGTAGACTAAAATGACGCACTACAGCCAATCAATTAAAAGATCGTCATCACTGACTTACGTCATACATATTTCTTCTCCTTCCGCCATACTTCGATATTTATCCCGAAACTTCGATCGATAGTAAACAAGCGAGTCCAGAAAATTCTACAACGATATCGACCAACAAAAATTATCAACGTTATACAAAGCCTCTCCTAACAACAATGCAAACTCAAATCAAAGGTAAATAAACTCCATCATTGAATACTTTGCAAAACGAAACGATTAGATCTATCGTGCGCGCTTCCGACATACTTTCGTACGCGTTTCAACGTAACATAACCCCCCACTCAAGAAGAAATTTACCTAATTTCTTTCAACAACGTTGAAACGTAATGCACAAACAAAGTTCAGAATTAAAACTTATTTCGGACTGTCTGAACACTGTCAATGTTCTCAGCTCATTCACACAAAGTTTCTCATCTGCAAGTCTTTCTGGATACTGTCAATGTTCACAGTTCATTCACACAGAGTCAATGTTTCTCATCTGCAAATCTTTCTGGATACTGTCAATGTTCACAGATCATTTACCCAGTCAACGTTTTTTTTTTTTCATTTTCAAGTCTGTCATTACCAATATTCTTAGTTCATCCACACAGTCAATGTTCTTTCATTCGCCCTCGTCAATTGCGGTCGTCATCGGCCCAGGGTCAAAGACGACGATCACGTGGGCTTTCCTGGAGTCAGTGCATCCTCCGTTGTCTTTTTCTTCCGTCGGATGTCCGACGCAGTCGACGTTGTCAGCTCCCAGAATGCATTCGCTGGGTCTCACGGTCAGGTTGGCTTCTGCGGGACGGTGGAACAGCTCCCTCGAGGTCTGCAGATGCTCCTTCCAGGTCTGGGTGTGGACTTCATGTTCGACCAAAGTCGTAGAGCCTGGGACATCACTGAAGCTATGGGGAAATTCGCCCATAAGGTCCTTGAGCTCCAACTTTTGACCTTCCGTCAAGCCTGGTCCTAGCTTAACATCATCGATGCCTTCTTTGCTGTGGAAGTCTCCAAGTTCCAACAGTTCTTCGCTGTCAAAGCTGTTATCGATCTCAGCCGCTGTTGCCGCCTGCACAGTCTCTGATGGCCTTTCCACGTACAGTTTAAGGAGGTTGGCGTGGTATATCTTGGAATGCTGGCCGACCTTCACCTTATAGTCGTTGATCCCCACCACGGTCTCCACTTCGTACGGGCCTTTCCACTGCATCAGCAACTTATTATGATCGGTAGGTAGCAGCACCAGCACTTTGTTGCCAGGTTTGAACTTCCTGTTCACAGCCCTACGGTCATAGTAGTGCTTTCCACAGTCCTGGGGCTTCTTCAGGTTTTCTCTGGCTATCTCGAGAGTCTGCTCCAGCTTCTCTCGTAGCTCAAACACGTACTGGTAACTGTTCTTCACCTCTGGGGTGTCCACTTCCTTCGTCCACAGTTCTTTCAGGATGTGCATCGGCCCTCGGATGGTTCTTCCGTACAGCAGCTCGAATGGAGAAAAGCCGGTGGACTCCTGCGGTACTTCTCTGTAGGCGAAAAGTAATGCGTTGATATAGCGATGCCATTGTCTGGGCTGCTCGCTGCACAGTTTCTTCAGGGTGGACTTCAGCGTAGCATTGAACTTTTCGACAAGCCCGTTGCACATCGGATGGTAGGGTGTCGTAGTCAAATGCCGGATGCTCAGCAGTCTGTTGACCTCCTTCATGCAGTCAGAGACGAACTGCGTCCCGAGGTCTGTCAGGATCTCTTCAGGCACTCCAAGTCTACTGAACATGTCCACCAGTGCCTCTGCTACAGTTTCAGTGTCAATCTTCTTCAGTGGCACTGCTTCTGGGTACCGAGTCGCATAGTCCACTAAAGTCAGTACCCATCGATGACCTTCTTCACTCGGAGGTCTTATTTCGCCGATTAAGTCTAAGGCCACCCTCTTGAAAGGTCGGTCGATCAAAGGCATTCTCTGCATTGGCACTTTAGGGACCCTTCCTCGAGGTATGGTCTTCTGGCAAATGTCACATGATCGACAGAAACGGCTGACGTCCGCATGAAGTCCTGGCCAGTAGAACACCGCCTGGATTCTGTCTGACGTCTTCTTGATGTAGGTGACCTCCCATGATTGAGTCATGCGCTACTTCCATCACCTGGCGCCTTAGGGGTAACGGTACCAAGACTTGACGTAGTGGTTTCCCTCCGTTGACCCTCGGGTGCTGGAAGATTCGATACAGGATCTTGGCCTTCACCTCAGAATAGACCGTACCACTGCCTTTGGTCACGTGGTCTTGGCGGTTCCTGTACTTGTTTAAAGTGCTATCAGCTTCCTGGAGCTGGATCAGCTTATCTCTGTCCACGATGGCAGCTTTGGAGTTGTCGGCGACCTTCAGTGGCGTAGACGTCTTGTCTCTCTTGGCCTGGGCCCTGGTAGTAGCAGCACCGACGATCTCTGGTCGGCAGGGCTGAGCCGGAGTAACCACATTGTCCCGTAGCAGCTCTGAAAGGTCTCCATCGGGAAATGGCAGTGGATCCTCCTCCACAACTTCGACGCGTTGGGTTGAGGCAGGACTCCACTCTGGATCGGGGTCGTCGGGTCGTCTCGCGCCGTCGATATTCCCGATCATCAAATCGTATAGCGGCTTTTTCAGGCAAACCGCTTCTACTTCACCTGTGTAGAAAGGGGTGCTGACTTGAATCTTCGCAACTGGCGCTCTCACACATTTGCTGTCGGCCATGAGTGTCCATTTAGAATCGCCAGTGAACTGTTCTTTAGCGATTAGGTCTTCTCTGACGATGACCCCACTGCAACCAGAGTCTCTTAAAACAGTCACTTCATGATTTCCGACGCGTCCCTTGGAAACAGGCATGTTTTGGACGGTCATCGCTGCGCTGGCGACGACGGGGATGGATTTCCCGTTGGCAAGGAGAAGTTGGCCATCGGTTATGCACTCTTGCACGTCCGCGGGAGTAGCTGCGCGCTCGGTCTCACTCGGAAGAATGACGCTCCCGCCGCACACTTGATGGTCAGATCTACTGTTTTGCCGTTGATTGGAGAAACGTCTTTGTCGGTTGCCCGCCGCTGAATTGTCCGTACTGCTCCGCTGTCCGCTACTTTTGTTTTGAGGACAGTTAGCCGCTCTGTGGTCTGTAGCGTTGCAGGTGAAACAGCCTCTTGAATGCCCTTCCCTGGGAGGAGGCGTGGAGTCCGTCTGTTTCTGGTTCGTTTGGCTCCCCTGGATCTGGTTCACATGGTTTCCAGTCTTCTGAAAATGTTTCGTCGCGCTGGGTGGCCCCAGGGTCTTCCCATGAGCGATGAGATATCTTTCAGCAGCCTCAGCAACGTCTTTTAGCGTCTGCAACTTTTGTATTTCCAAGTGGATCGCGAGGTCCTTAGGGCAGGCGTTGAGTAATTGTTCCCTCACGATCAGGTCATGGAGACTCTCGTAAGTCTTCCCTTTGCCTGATAATTCCACCCACTTGTGTAGATATGACGACAGGCGCTCCACAAATTGCTTTGGCGTCTCGTCTGACTTAGGCCGGCATTCACGGAAGCGTTTACGGTAGCCCTTCTCTGTAAAGTTGTAGCACTGCAACAGGGCCTCTTTCAAGACGTCGTAGTTTTTGGCGTCATCGTTCGACAGTCTGGTGTAAACTTCGAGCTTGCCCCGTCAGAAGTGCACTTAGTCGAATCGCCCAGTCTCGAGGTTGCCAGTTGGAGCTTTCGGCGAACCTTTCGAATCTCGCCAGATAGCTGTCGATCTGGTCCTTCCCGTCGACGAAAGCTGGCAATTTTGGAGCCGTATGGTCGTTGGTGACTTGTGGCGCATGCTGATTGTTCTGGATACGCGCCAACTCTAGCTGGTTCTTTTTCTTGCCGCTCTGTTCAATTCTCTTTCTTCACGACGTCGCTGCTCTTCTTTTTCTTCTCTGTTCTTTCTAGACGCTTCTCTTTCTATTTCTTTTTCAGACGCTGCTCTTCTAATTCTCTTTCTTCACGCGACGCTGCTCTTCTTTCTCTTTCTTGTATTCTCTCCTGGCATTTGACGTACTCCGTCAGCTGTTTGCCTTTTAGATTCAGTTCAATCCCTTTCTGCCAGAAGTCAGCCATCTTGATGCTTCTGGAAAGTTCTTTTCTGGAAAGTTCTTTTCTGGAAAGTTCTTTTCTGGAAAGGTTCTTTTTCTGGAAAGTTCTTGACTGTGCTGTACCTTTCTAGACTGTTCTAGAACAGCACGCTTTCTGCAGTAGCGCTGATGCTTGTCACTAGTCGCTTTCGCTGACGCAGGCCCCGCTGTCCTCGTCGTATGCGACGCTGCACCACGCTGGTGTTGATGTACACGCTCCTGTGCTGAAGTAGACGCGACGCCCGCTCGCCGCTCTCTGTAACACTGGCGATGTAGCTCCGAGACTGTCCCTCGACGTAGTCCTGCGGCAGCCACGTAGCCCCGATCTGTTGTTCGCTCACGAAGCAACTCTCAGCGACTACACGCCCTTGCAGTCAACCCGAACCTATCGGTGATGTAGTCCCAGTATGTTGGCCCCTCTCGACGCAACTTGTTGGCGGCTACCCTCGATGACTGCCTCTCGTAACGTTGACTCGCTTGTTGTAGCAGTTGAACCCTTGGCTATGGCGTGAATCGCGGCTTGACCCCCAAAATGTTACAATCGATTCGATGTTGGTGTTTTTCTTTATCAGTTTCTGATTCAGCCCCGATGCTGAAGTCCTGATAAGGTGTAACTCAGATTCGTTTATCCACGCAACCCGTCCAAACAGCATACAAGTCACAAAGTCGACGTATGAAGTTTTCCACTTTTATTCAGCACACATCAACAACTGCATACAATCGCTCAATCGCCTTTCCACTCTCAAATTTACTTTCCAACTTCACTATCAACAACAATCCCTTAACAACAGTGCGGCACACAATTTTATAATCTCTCTCTCTTTTCTCGAAAAATTTCGAACCCAGTAGACTAAAATGACGCACTACAGCCAATCAATTAAAAGATCGTCATCACTGACTTACGTCATACATATTTCTTCTCCTTCCGCCATACTTCGATATTTATCCCGAAACTTCGATCGATAGTAAACAAGCGGGTCCAGAAAATTCTACAACGATATCGACCAACAAAAATTATCAACGTTATACAAAGCCTCTCCTAACAACAATGCAAACTCAAATCAAAGGTAAATAAACTCCATCATTGAATACTTTGCAAAACGAAACGATTAGATCTATCGTGCGCGCTTCCGACATACTTTCGTACGCGTTTCAACGTAACAGTGTAGTTGTAGTGCATGTGCACTACAACTACACTTTAGCCAAGTGTTGTTTTAGTGCATAGAAGTGTACTTTAAGTACATGCAAGTGTAGTTGTAGTGCATCTTCCAGCCCTTCCTCTCCTATAGAGGGCGAAGTAGGTCAAGTTTTGTTCCAGACGGGTAGGATAAGAGCACCGTTTTCCGAAAAAGTTTGACCTAATTCGTGGCCTCTAAGAGACGATCTAGGTCAAGTTCTGCCAACACGGCTAGGATAAGGAACTTTCCTCGACGATTAGGGTAAGGCACCCGCCTCGACGGGTAGGTTAAGGCACCTGTTTAAGAAAAGGGTTAGGGTCAGGGCTAGTTGCAGCACTGCAACTAGCCCTGACCCTAACCCTTTTCTTGAAGGGGTGCCTTACCCTACCCGTCGAGGCGGGTGCCTTACCCTAATCGTCGAGGAAAATTCCTTATCCTACCCGTGTTTTTTAACAAACTTGACCTAATTCGCCGTCTAAGGAGCGCGAAGTAGGTCAATTTACCCCATTTTACACCTCGTACACGCATGTGTGTGTGTGTGTGTGTGTGTGTGTGTGTGTGTATGATGTTAAAACACTTATCAAACGTACCAACCATTTATCCACCCGCTTTGACCAACTAAAAGCGAACATTGCATTTTCAGTTGATGAAATTTAATGATGATTTTACACAAGCATAGAGCGTTATAATATTAATCAAGAAGCACTTGTAAAGACAGGTGTTATACAGTTAATTAACACAAAATTACAATCAACCCTTAGTAATCTAAAATCATAACAGATATTTCTCTTATAAACACATTCATGCCAACATCTAGCACAGTTTGTTTTTTAAAAGAAAAGCTATCATCAGTACAAGAAATTCATACTACTACTACTACTACTACTACTACTACTACTACTACTACTACTACTACTACTACTACTACTACTACTACTACTACTATCACAGCACCCTATCATATCGCAATTACATTATTTTCATCACTTCAACATGTTACAAAATGCATAAAAGTCACTGTCACAGTTTTCATATAACATTTATAAATTCCATTCATACCAGCCCCTATCGCTTATGGGTTTCTCGCTTATATTTCGTGAATCGCTAATATCTTTTTCTCTCTTACATTTCATGAATCTAGTCTGTTATTAAAACGTGTAATAGACTGTAATATAGGTAATGATAATAGATAGATAAAATAAAAATAAATGAAGTCTGCTATTAAAATGGTATTTTCCTGTGCCTTTCTTATCAATGTTAATGGATTGGAACTTACTGTTAAGGAGAATTATTTGTTAGTTTATGTTGACTGGACATGAATTGTAAAGGTGTTCCTTTTTTTCTTTTCTGTTTCATGTGATCTCCTGATACCGGTGATTTCAACAATAGGTGAGTACTAAGACATATTTTAGGAAATTCTTATTAGCGTTTGTGATTTTTTTTTTGCTGTTGGTTATTTCTTCAGCTTCTTTTTTCAATTTAGAATTTTATATTCTTCAGTTTTGTCTTGTTCGTTTTGGTCCTGTTGTGTTTCGTCTTGTTGTGTATTGTATATACTTGTTCGTCTGGTCTTGTTGTTTATTGTGTTTACTTCTGTTTGTTCTTGTTTGTCTCGTCTTGATGTGTATTGTATTCACTTTTGTTTGGTCTTGTTCGTCTCGACTTGTTTCGCCTTGTGGTGGAATGTCTTTCCATGTTTGTATAGTCTTTTCTGCTCTGTGTTTTGTTTGTAAAGTTTATTGTTCCGCCATTTTGTTTTGTGGCCAATAGTATATTGTCTGCTCTCTCTCTCTCTCTCTCGCTCGCTCTCTCCATCACTCTCGCCCTCTACCTCTCTCTCCCTCTCCCCCCCCCTCTTTCTCTCCCTCTCTCTCTTTCCATCTCTACCTCCCTCTCTGCCTCCCTCTCTACTTCTCTATCCCTCTTTCTCTCTCTTCTCTCCCCTCTCTCCTTTTCCCTCTCAATCTCTCCCTCTCTATGTGTGTGTATATATATAACGCCACTATACATGTGATAGAGAGAGAGAGAGAGAGAGAGAGAGAGGGAGAGAGAGAGAGAGAGAGAGATATTGGTTTCATTATGATATGCGATTCCCAGATTACCGTGGGCGAGGCATTCGGCAGTGTTTTTAGTAATGAACATACAGTGCAGCGCAGTTAGCTATAGAACGAGCAAATCTGAGTGAATGAAAGGTGACATTAATAGAAATGAACTGACACGGCAACTGAGAGAGAGAGAGAGAGAGAGAGAGAGAGAGAGAGAGAGAGAGACACACACACACACACACACACACACACAAACAGACAGACAGACACAGACAGAGAGGGAGAGACAGTGATTGTGTGTTTCAAAGAGGGAGAGACTGTGAGTGTGCATTCGCGCGCGCGCGTGCGTATGTGTTAAATGGAATGAGAGCACGAACAATCCACCTGCGCTTTGCCCATCCAAAAGAAAAAATCGAACCAGACATCCATTTTCCTGACGTCATGCCCGAGCTTTCCAGAGTTCTTGAAAGTTTCTGAAAGTGCGTTTGAACTTCTGCTACCCTCAAGCGTTCTTTCCCCACCCTCATACTCGGACGGCTTACGCAATCGCGCAAATTAACAGAGGGTAATTATATTACGTCGACCATGATGATAGAGATGACAACCATTATCAATGATGACAACCCCGATGGTTAATTGTGTCAGTGCATGATTTCTGCGTGATAATTGTTTTGTCGACCGCAACCCAGTTGTGGCCTAAATGCATGTAACAAGACATTTCATAGATGATTGAAACGATGGTGTCGTTGACGGTCTACAGTGAGCGTAATCAATGAGAAAGAGAGAGAGAGAGAGAGAGAGAGAGAGAGAGAGAGAGAGAGAGAGAGAGAGAGAGAGAGAGAGAGAGAGATTGATTCACACACTCGTATGCAATAAATAAGACCATACAAACGTAGGAATGTGAAACGAAGGCGTTGAATACAGTGCGTCTCTACATTAGGCTACAGTTGGTCATACTTGAAGCTCGCTGGAATGGAGAGCGACGGTGAAGACATGCGTGCATGCAGCTCTACTAACAACATGCAAGTGAGGTCACACACAAAATCCCGACATGTCAACGAATGTCTACACTAGAAATTACCCTGCGCCGGTGCTTCTGTGAAAGCAAGCCTGACTGGATGGAATAAATCACAGGCGTGCAACAAGAAAGCGCAGGCATGCAGCTAACATTATGCAATAAGGTCACAAAAATCTGAAAAGTCGCTGTCGCCCCTAGGCTCATTGTTCACGGCCTGTCGGCTCGAGTCACACAATGCTGCATGTGATCAGCTGTCGAGTGTGAGGGAGGGTAGAGGAGAATGTGAGTGCCGGTAACAAGAAAACACCCAGCATGCACCTTGGTAAAAAGTGCCATAATAATCAAAATTGATTGTGGGCATATACGGAAGAAGAAAAAGAGAATCCTTTTTGTCTTTTTTCCCCTTTTCCTCAGGATATGGAGGTTACAAAAATTAAGGCAGCCACGCATTGCCTCCCCTTATCTATACAACCCCCTCTCTCTCTCTCTCTCTCTCTCTCTCTCTCTCTCTCTCTGGTGGGCAGCTCACACCTCGCTCTCTGCGTAGTTTATGAGGTTGTCACCATTGTACAGATTTCCCCAGAGGCGAACCCGCCCTAGTGTTTGGCGGGGAGAATTATGTGAGACTAAAGGCAAGTTTGATGTGCTTTAGGTGCGAGAAAGTTGTACACTTTCCTGAATTATTGACGTGGTGAGTGCGTGTGTGTGCGTGTTACGGAGGGGTTGTGCGTGGATCTTCCCCGGGTTTTTGTTGTTGTTGTTTTGTTTTGTTTTTGTGGTTTTGTTTCCAATAAGTTGCACATTAACTTTGAGAGAGAGAGAAAGAGTTGGAGAGTGGCGGTGTGTGTTTCGCTTTTTCTCGGCAACGTTTGCAGGAGAATTATTGCCTTCTAAATAAATTCCTGTCTGTCTTCTTCTTCTTCTTCTTCTTCTTCTTCTTCTTTTTCTTCTTCTTCTTCTTCTTTTTCTTCTTCTTCTTCTTCTTCTTCGCTTACTACCTTTCGTCAATTTTTCTTCTCTGTTTCTTTGTTTCTCCTTCCGTCTTTCTGTCTGTCTTTCTTTCTTTTGTCTCTTTCTTTCTTTATTTGTCTTGTCCTTTCTTTCTTTGTTTCTTTATTATCCTTCTTCCTAGATCCCTTCTTTCTTTCTTTTTTTCTTTCTTTCTTTCTTTCTTTCTTTCTTTCTTTCTTTCTTTCTTTTTCTTTCTTTCTTTCTTTCATTCTTTATTTCCATTCTTATCTTTCTTCTGCAGGTTTTTTCCTAAGTGCTTTGTTATATCTGTTATTTTAGTTTCGTTCGCTTTTATTCCTTCTTGGTATTTTTTGTGTTTTTATCTTTTCTTTGCTTTTTTTCTTCCGTTTTTTCTGGCTTCTTCACTCTCCCGCTCCCTTTTTACTTCACACACTCTTTCGCACATGGGTAATACCTACGTGCCCGCATACACATTTTGACCATTTATTCAGAGATTATGACAAAGCATTATAAAACACACCGTCTTCTCATATTAATGAAATGTAAGCTTTAACCTATCCTACTGCTGCGCTCCCTTGTCATCTCCATCTTCCTAAACGCTTGCGAAACATGGGCCCTGACAGCAGATCTACAACGAAGAATACAAAGCATGGAGATGAGGTGCTACAGAAGACTTTTGAGCATTTCCTATCAACAGCACATCACCAACAACGAAGTCCGACAGACCATCACACAAGCCATTGGATAACACGACGAAAGGTGAAGAAACGGAAACTCCAATGGTATGGCCACATCATCAGAGCAGCAGACCTTTCAAAGACCATCCTGAAAGTCACGGTGCAAGGAGGTAGGAGAAGATGGAGACCCAAAAAGAGGTGGGAGGACAACATTCGAAATGAACTAGCTTGACACTGAGCGAAGCCATGAGGGTAGCTGAGGACAGAGAAGGATGGAGTACGCTAGATGAAAGATCATCTGTGGTGCTCCATGCGTTATATTTTTCGTTGCAGATCTGCTGTGAGGGTCCATGTTTCGCAAGCGTATAGGAAGATGGAGATGACAAGGGAGCGCAGCAGCCTTACCTTGGAATGTAGACTGGTGGTCCTGTCTTTCCAAGTGGGCTTCAACCTTGTCAGGGCTGCAGTTGTTTGTGCAATCCTGGAGAGGACTTCCTGTCGGGACCCATTGTCTGATACCATGGCTCATAAATATTTGTAGGTATGCACTGTGTTGAAGGATTGGCCTTGGACTTTGATGCCCATGTTGATGCCATTGGTATTGTTGGTCATCATATTGGTCTTCTCTGCACTTATTCCATTCCATAGGCTCCGGAGGTGGTTTCGAACCTCAGTATAGCTGTTCAAGTTCTTGTTCCTCTCCAGCCAATCCATCAATGTCATCCGCAAAACGGAGGTTGGAGATTGCTCTAACGCCCTCCCCCCCCCCTCCTCCCGCCCCTATTCTGACTGTGCTTTCGTGATACGCAAGGGCATATGACATGACGCGCTCCTGGAAGATGTTGAAGAGTGTTGGAGAGAGTAGGCATCCTTGACGCACACCGATTGTTGTTCTGAACCACCAGTTTCCTATGTTGTGGAGGACTGCACTGGTAGCCATGTCATACAGGCTTTTGATAACTTCAATATTTTTAGGACTGATGTTGTACACTCTCATGGTTGCCCACAGAGCTGCATGCCAGACTTGGTTAAACGCTTTCTTGAACTCTACAAACACATGATATATATGTTATTGGTGCTGGAGTTATTTCTCGAAGATTATTCTGAGGTTGAAAATCTGTTCAGTGGTACTTCGCCCTGCCCTGAATTCTGCTTGTTCTTCAGCTATGGTTTGTTAAGCTTGGGGTTTCAACCTGTTGTATTATTTTGAGGAGGACCTTGCTGGGCTATTAGTGCGATAATTTTCACACTCCTGAAGGTTACCCTTTTTGGGAAGAGTGATGACAAGCGACTGCACTGGGTCCAAAGTGTAGGCCTCTCCCCTCTCTGCCAGATCTTGTTACAGATAATGGTGAGGTCGTCAATCATCGCTTCTCCTCCTGCTTGAAGCAATTCGTGTTTTATGAAGTATGTTGTCCACTCCCGCTGACTTCCCTTTTGTCATTGATTGCACTGCTGCCTCAACTTCTTCTCTGAGAATTGGGAGGATTTCTTCCTCTTCTCTGTTCTGGGACATGCTAGAACTGTTGGATCTCCGTTTGGTGTGTTGTTGTAAAGGTCAGAGCAGTACACAGTCCATCTATCCAAGACATATTGTTCTTCTGTAAAGGATATGCCTTGAAACAACAGAAGCACGAAACATGAACAAAAGATACTCACAACTAAACATGTTTAAAAAAAAGACAGTGAGAATAGCACCACACACACACACACACACACACACCCACGCACCACACACACACCCACACACACCCACACACACACATACACACACTCTCTCTCTCTTTCTCTATTTCCTTCCATCACACACACACACACACACACACACACTCTTTCTCTCTCACACACACACACTCTCTCTTCCTCTCCCTCTCTCTCACACACACACACTCATTCAAAGATTGAGCTAAGCTTAACCGGCATTCACTGGATTACAAGCATGATCTAATGCTGCCACAATACTGAGCCGTTCTTGTCAGGGGACGGAATTTGACTTCCTCAACGCAGATTACCGTGAACAGAGATCATTGACTAGTTGCAGCAGGAGAGGAGGTACCTCGAGTTTAGAGACATTTTCTGTTGCTGAAGCAGAGTTGTTCGCTCGTGGCTAATCAATTCAGCGCAGAGTACAGTAAGTTGCTTAATGCAGATCTTAGGTAGTCATTATAACTGCATAATTAAGATTTCATTGCTGAATTCAGCATTAGTTATTACTGGTTTTGGGCGTAGGTGAAGAATGTAGCATTAGCTAATACGGTCCTCCTATCCTGCACGTATTGGCTTGGGTACACGGTCGGGTTTCAAGAATAAATTAGGTCTTTGCTTCAAACCGTCAAGCTTTCACAATCAACTGTAGTAAAGCTTCTCTATGTTATTATTAAGACCACTGAAAACGTGGGGGAGCTGGAACACGGCGATAGTGAAACGATACAAAACATAAGCATGCACAAGCATATTCAGTTAGTTGTGGCGTGAGACGATGTGCCGGAGACAGCGAGTGGGCACCTCGGGCGTCTTGAGTTCAAAGTTCCTGTATCGGTTGGCCTGTGCCTTGAGCTGGTTGTAAGCTGGAAAAGCGCTATATTACACCCAGCCACCCCCACCCCCCAAAAAATAATAATAAAAAGAATAACAAACAAACAAATAAACTAAAACATCATTAAACCATTATTCTTAGACGTGACGCGGTTGAAGTGCAAACGTTCCCTTTCAGGCAGCACGTCCTTGAGAGAGAGAGAGAGAGAGAGAGAGAGAGAGAGAGAGAGAGAGAGAGAGAGAGAGAGAGAGAGAGAGAGAGAGAGAGAGAGAGAGAGAGAGAGAGAGAGAGAGAGAGAGAGAGAGAGAGAGAGAGAGAGAGAGAGAGAGAGAGAGAGAGAGAGAGAGAGAGAGAGAGAGGAGAGAGAGAGAGAGAGAGAGAGAAGAGAGAGAGAGAGAGAGAGAGAGAGAGAGAGAGAGAGAGAGAGAGAGAGAGAGAGAGAAGAGAGGAGAGAGAGAAGAGAGAGAAAGAGAAAAAGAGAGTGAGAGAGAGAGAGAGAGGAGAGGTTGAGAGAGCAGAGAGAGAGAGAGAGAGAGAGAGAAGAGAGAGAAGAGAGAGAGAGAGAGAGAGAGCAGAAAGAGAAGGGGGGGGGGGGGTGGTAAGGCGGGAGATTAACGCATGTTTATTATCGTAAAAGCACTGTTCCTCTTTCTTTCGTCACGCACAAGTGTTTGAAGAGAGAGCGATAAAAGAACTAGAAACGCACGAATCGTGTGTGCTAATTCTTGAAGGGCGCGCGTGTGTAACGGAAATGGGGATGGGAGTGTGAAGCGTCCTCAAAACTCCTTTCCATCCACAAATGCAGAGAGAAGGGGATGGAGAGAGAGAGTGGGGGGGGGGGAGGGAGGGGGCACAAGCACGAAAACACATTAATCAAGGTTGTGTGTTTTTTCTGGTACAATGCGTGATTTGGGGTTGGAGTCAACAATTGTCAGTTCCTCTTGTCGCAGTCCGCGCTACTAATGACGTATAATGCAAGAATGGAGCTTGGGAAGGGAGGGGGAGGCTACAGAGAACGAAGCGAGACAGACAGGAATGAAAGAAGAAGAAGAACAACCAAACCCTAGTAGGCCCAAATCGTGTACGCTAACTACTGAAATTCAACTGCTCGTTAATGAGAGGAGTTGTCGCATCTTCTTTCTGTCCAAAAATAAAATGAATTTATTAGCAAGAACAGGACAACAAAAAAGAGTTTGGAGACGGCGAACAGCAAACTTTAAAAGGGCATTAGTGTGTGTTATCTCTTACTCCATTCTCCATACCATCTCTTACTCCATTCTTCACACCATCTCATACTCCATTCTCCGCACCATCTCTTACTCCATTCTCCATACCATCTCTCACTCCATTCTTCATACCATCTCTTACTCCATTCTCCATACCATCTCATACTCCATTCTCCGCACCATCTCTTACTCCATTCTCCATACCATCTCTTACTCCATTCTCCGCACCATCTCTTACTCCATTCTCCATACCATCTCTTACTCCATTCTCCGCACCATCTCTTACTCCATTCTCCATACCATCTCTTACTCCATTCTCCATACCATCTCTTACTCCATTCTCCATACCATCTCTTACTCCATTCCCCATACCATCTCTTACTCCATTCTCCACACCATCTCTTACTCCATTCTCCATACCATCTCTTACTCCATTCTCCATACCATCTCTCACTCCATTCTTCATACCATCTCTTACTCCATTCTCCATACCATCTCATACTCCATTCTCCGCACCATCTCTTACTCCATTCTCCATACCATCTCTTACTCCATTCTCCGCACCATCTCTTACTCCATTCTCCATACCATCTCTTACTCCATTCTCCGCACCATCTCTTACTCCATTCTCCATACCATCTCTTACTCCATTCTCCATACCATCTCTTACTCCATTCCCCATACCATCTCTTACTCCATTCTCCACACCATCTCTTACTCCATTCTCCATACCATCTCTTTCTCCATTCTCCATACCATCTCTTACTCCATTCCCCATACCATCTCTTACTCCATTCTCCACACCATCTCTTACTCCATTCCCCATACCATCTCTTACTCCATTCTTCACACCATCTCTTACTCCCGTCTCCATACCATCTCTTACTCCATTGTTCACACCATCTCTTACTCCATTCTCAACACCATCTCTTACTCCATTCCCCATACCACCTCCCCCCCCCCCCCAAAAAAAAAAATAAAATACTGTAAACAAAATTGATTTACTGAGTTCTATCGAACAACATTAACGCAATTTTAAAAAAATGGAGAAGGAAGAGGAAGAAGAAGAAGAAAGGCAAATTTTGAATGAGCGTGTCTCTTTAAAAAAAAAAAAAAAAAAGAACGCGGTTAAAAGAGGAAGAAGGAAAGACAAGAAAGATTAAATGTACCGTAGTAAGAGTAGTCAGGAATGAAGTATAAAGACAAATGTTAACATGCACAAATCACGTGTACCTCTATACTTTAGCCATAAAAAAAAAATAATAATAAAACAAGTGAAAATAAACGGGGGTGCAACAATTCCCTCTCTGCTTGCACGCTCCGGTATCGAACATCTACAGTAGCAGCAGCAACGGGCACGGCTCGCTTTGATGTGAGCGCTTCGGGTCGTCGTCGTTGTCGCCGGTGTGGATGGCGGCAGCTGCGGCTTGGCAGTGACACAGCTCTTCGTCTGTCGTTGCTGTTGCTGCTGCCGCTGTGCCAGTGTGCTGTAGAGTGTGTGCGCGTGTGTGTGTAGGCCTGAGCGAGATTATTGTCTGCCCTGTGACTGTAGGATTGACTGACCGCAATTTTATAACATAGTAGTGTCGCGATGATAGTTTTTGTGTGTTTAATGCGACAGGTTGATTTATAACGATTCCGAGTACGATGTATAGAGTACAGATTTGGAGGTAAGGTGCACTCTATTTGTGTCGTCTGGGGTTCGATTTCCGATTATATTGTTTTGAAGCTATGTCAGTATTTGTGAGCCTTTGGACGTCGCAGGGATTCTCCGAAGCCAGTGTCTTTTCAACTAGCTACGAGTGGTGTTTTTGCAAGTTAAGATTTTTTTACTCTCTTAGTCAGTTGGTGAGTACTATAGACTGAGTGGTTCTAAACATATTGCTGGTTGTGTTGTTTTGTTGTTTTTTTCCACTTGAGAATACGGATTATGTGTGAGAGAGTATAGCAGTATGTGTGCGGAATTTCGTTTGGAATGTATGCGTCTACACTTTAAGGATTCTGAGTATTATTGTTTGTGAAACTGTTTGCAGAAACTTGAAGGTAGCATACTGTCATTTACAATGTGTCCATTAGGAAGATTGGTAGAGATTTGAAGGTACAGTCTTGTTCAAAAGTGCAGGCTTTTCGGAAATATACTGCGGTTTGTGTTATGATGGTAGTAATGAAGCTAAACCGACGTTTAGGGTTTTAATTGCGTGTGTGTGAGGCTAACACATTCAAAGGGTTTGGAGTATATCTGTGAAAATGATCGGTAAAAGTTTGGCGTTTTATCTTGTTTGCCTAGGTCTATTGCGTTGGGTAGTATCTGCACGCTTCCTTTAGCACACTTGGTTCTCCCCCCCCCCCCCCCCCCAAATCTTACGATTAATTTATTATGATCATAGGTGAAAGTCTGCCGAGAATAATTGCCATTATATTCAGCTTGGGGTTTATCGATGATGCGTAATAGTTACGGGGTTGCTGATGTGTCCAGTAGGCCTTTTATGCGCTTGCGTGCGCGCTTGTAAGTGTGTGTGCTTGTAAGTGTGTGTGCTTGTAAGTGCTTGCGTGCGCGCTTGTAAGTGTGCGTGCTTGTAAGCGTGCGCGCTTGTAAGTGTGTGTGGCCTTGTATGCGCTTGCGTGCGCGCTTGTAAGTGTGTGTGCTTGTAAGTTAGCGTGCACCTACACTTACAAGCGCACACGTACAACACACTTACACACACACACACACAAACACACACACACGGGCGTGCCCGCACACAGACATCCTGTTCAGTGGTTTACTCAGAGCCCAGAACACTTGGAAATGGCAGTTTAGCGAGCGATCGGTGGAGTGATGAAGTTAGTGTACTTCGATCTCGGATGCCGGTGCCGGTTGTTTAGATCAGTGCTGCTGTACTAACTACTACAGTTTCAGCAGCAGACGATGGTGGTGTTGTTTTTTTTAGACTCCAACTGTAGCGGAGCCGGCAGGGTTGACACATCGATATGTCTGTCGTGTTTTTTTTTTTTTTTACTTTTCTTTTTTTTTTCTTTTTTCTTTTAAACCCGGGATGAGACCTGTTTGTGTGTGCTGTGCTAGGTAGCTGTGTTGTATTTTCTATGGCCAGCGGATTTTGCTGCTTGGTAAATCCTGTTTTCCTGTGCCTGTCTGCTGTGTTTTCCTGTGCCTGCCTCCAGTACCAGTTCTGTGCCTGTCTTTTAGCCGTGGGGTGGCCTAAAGGCCCCGCCACACATACCGGTTTGAAGGCCGATTCTAGATCGGGTTTCGGATCCGTTTGCGATCGGGCCGGACTCCAAAACCGATAGCACTGCCACACGTTTCCGATCAGGTCGACCCGAAACTTCCACACAATGTGCATTGTTTATATTCACTTTCACTAGTGTCAGTGTACACGATCCCCAACCCCATCCAACAGTTTACCATCCCCATCCAACAGCTCACCATCTTGTCTGAAACCACAGCAGAAATAATGTCTCTACATGCTACAAAAACTATTTAAAAATAAAAACGTAATGGAAAACCAAATCTAAACCATACAAAACATCGCGGGTTACATCACAGGCTCTGAAGTCTAACATAAGTACGTAGTATAGTATATATAATATGTAATTGAGGCCTACGAAAGACGAGACTTCCCAGCCTGTCACCTGTCACCTAGCTGTCATCAGCTTCGTTTGTAACGCCAAGTTGACAATGAACACGGGACGCATTCTGATTGGTTGAAGTTTACAATCGGGGCCGATTTTGCACAGCAGAATAGAACATGCTCTAATCGCACGATTCCGAGCCGATTGTCATCGGACCGCAGGGCAAGTAGTAGTTCTGACGTCATCACGTAGGAATCGGGATAGGATCGCAAACAAAATCGTTGCACAATCGGCATGTGTGGCGGGGATTAGTCGCCGGTTTCCTATACCGAAGGTCGCGGGTTCGATTCCCGCAAAGGCCGAACATATATGTGACTTAAGGCCCCGCCACACATACCGGTTTGAAGGCCGATTCTAGATCGGGTTTCGGATCCGTTTGCGATCGGGCCGGACTCCAAAACCGATAGCACTGCCACACGTTTCCGATCAGGTCGACCCGAAACTTCCACACAATGTGCATTGTTTATATTCACTTTCACTAGTGTCAGTGTACACGATCCCCAACCCCTTCCAACAGTTTACCATCCCCATCCAACAGCTCACCATCTTGTCTGAAACCACAGCAGAAATAATGTCTCTACATGCTACAAAAACTATTTAAAAATAAAAACGTAATGGAAAACCAAATCAAAACCATACAAAACATCGCGGGTTACATCACAGGCTCTGAAGTCTAATTTCGTCTTTTTAAACTCGTGGGCTCCTACATAGGTACGTAATATAGTATATATAGTATGTAATTGAGGCCTACGAAAGACGAGACTTCCCAGCCTGTCACCTGTCACCTAGCTGTCATCAGCTTCGTTTGTAACGCCAAGTTGACAATGAACACGGGACGCATTCTGATTGGTTGGAAGTTTACAATCGGGGCCGATTTTGCACAGCAGAATAGAACATGCTCTAATCGCACGATACCGAGCCGATTGTCATCCGACCGCAGGGCAAGTAGTAGTTCTGACGTCATCACGTAGGAATCGGGATAGGATCGCAAACAAAATCGTTGCACAATCGGCATGTGTGGCGGGGCCTTTAGGTACGAGACCATTGAGGTCACCGAGGGTGTTACACTGTTGTTTATTTTTTTTTATCAGTAGTTGATTCAGCCCCGATGCTTGAATCCTGATAAGTGGAACTCAGATTCGTTTATCCACGCAACCTGTTCACTCAGCAACAAGGCAGGAGTCATCGTATGAAGTTTTCAAACTTTATTCAGCATACATCAACAACTGCATATATGATCGCGCTATCGTTTTTTCACTCTTACTCGTTCACTATTTTCACTCTCCTCGCAGACACAGTGCATCACCTATATAGTCCCTCTAGAATCGAAAGAATGTTCGAACATTCGATCGAGCGTGACGCAATATCATCCAATCAGAATAAAATTCGTCACCGGAACTATGCACTGTCTTACGTCATATAACTTTATTTATGTTAGAAGAATCTCTTAGCTATCACTAGATGTATCTACATGCTTCGATCGATAGTAAACAAGTAAATCTAGAAAATTCTCCAAAAAATATCGACCAACGAAAATTATAAACATTATACTAAGCTTCTTCTAACAACAACGCAAAATCAAATCAAAGGTAAATGTATTTATTATTTTGTGTACTTTGCAAAACAAAACGATCGGATCTGTCGTGCGCGTCTCAAAAGTAACAGAGGGTGTTTTCCCGGTACTCCGGTTTCCTCCTCCCTTCAATAACGGTATTGGACAAACATTTCAAAAATTAAAATTTGATTTACTTTCCGTCTTCTAATAGCGATCTCCCTGCCTTTACACCACATATTGGAGCGATAAATGTGCGTTTGTTGTGTGTGCGAATGATATGTGTGAGCGTATATTCTCCTTGAGATCGCCGCACTTTGATCCTGGTTGGTGATTTGGGGAAAAGCGCGTATATAGCACCTAGTGTTATTATTATTATTATTATTATTATTATTATTATTATTATTATTATTATTATTATTATTATTATTATTATTATTAATATTATTATTATTATTATTATTATTATTATTATTATTATTATTATTATTTCGTGTTGTTAATTCCAGGTAGAAATTGCACGATTGGAGTTTACGATACAATAGCAGAGTTAGAGGTACGTTGTAGTGACCGTGACATTGTTTAGGAAATGGTAAATCGTTACTAATGACGACAAATGAAATTGTACATGAGAACAAAAATCAAACACCTTGTACTGTCCGGGAACGTGTAGTATTGTGGCAGGTTTTACAAGTGTGTTTAACTGTGTGTCGGTATGTTGATGGTGGTCGACGTCATAAATGACTAACTAGTTTGCAATGGGAATGGTTTGTTTTGTGTAATGTTTGAAGATTTAAAAAACAAAAAGACAGTCAAGTTATTATTATATACATTATATACTTCAACCGTAATTATTGATACAGTACTGAGTAGTTAACACGCAGATTAGCAAGAGCAGTTAATCATTGCGTCAAGGATCCGTGCGTCTTCACTGACGACTTCGCCAGAGTAGAAACAGCTGTCGTGTCTATACTGAGTCATTAAATGTTCGCGGCAGGTAACGCAGAACCGCGAACATTGCATGGATATCTTCGGGTGCATGACGGCTGCTGAGGACAGTTCAGCGAGTCTGATTCATTGCGGTGTGTGCGCTGAAGCCTGCGGTGGCAGTACTCCGTGTGTGGATGTGTGTGTGTTTGTGTTGTGCGTGTGTATGTGTGTGTGTGTCCTTGTCTGCCTGCCTTTCTGTCTGTCGGTCTGTCTGTCTTTGTGCGTTTTGCTGTTTACCTCGGCTGTACTGCATTATTGTATAATAAGAGATGTTGGTGTAGCCTTAAGTCCTTATCGCAATCAGCCGGACAGTAATGGATTTAGTCAGTGAGTTGTACTAGGGATGTTTAGAGGGTCGTTATTTGGTGTAACAGGTTGTGTAACACTGGATATTATTGACAATGGATTGAACCATCCTTTCTACCTCTACCCCTAAACTCCCTGCCGCATTCTCCCTCACTGCAATTGAAGCAATGCAATGCGGTTGCGTGCAAGGAAATTGAATTTCTCTCTGTAGCAGCAGGAACTTCCACATGACAATACCCGCGCCTGCTTTGGACGGTGTTCTATATGAACATCTCATACCATTTTAAAAACGGTTCCTTTTGTGCGTGACAGCGTGCCAGATGCCATGGGAGACAATTTCGAAAATCGATCGCAGAAATTCCACACCCTGACCTCCCCTTGTTATATTATTTCTGCCCTGAGAGGCTGGCCACCCCCAATCTTGCTATAGTTGATGTTAACATTGATTTTTGTATTGTATATCTTCGTGTCTATGGAGTAGGAGTGTGATTCTATCTTTATCCCCCCCTAAATAATATTTTGATGTCCCTGACCTCTCTCTTCCTCCTCTCCTTGTTACTCTTTATGTCCCCATCATCATCATCATCATCATCATCATCATCATCATCATCATCATCATCATCATCATCATCATCGTCGTCGTCGTCGTCGTCATCATCATCATCATCTTTAGCAGCAGCTGCTCTGCAGCGGCGACAACGTCAACATGATCTCCTATCTCCTCTCCACCCACTCATCTTTTTCTATCCCCTCTTTCTCTCCTTTCTCTCTCTCTCCTCTCCTTCTCTCTCCTCCTCCTCTCTCTCTCTCTCCTGTCTCCTTCTGTCTCCTCCCCCCCTCTCTCTCTCTCTCTCTCTCTCTCTCTCTCTCTCTCTCTCTCTCTCTCTCTCTCTCTCTCATACACACACGCAAACACAAACACACATTTTTTCCCTCCCATCTTATTCCTTTCTTTGTTAATTTTTTTGTCTCCACATCTAGAGCCTGTCAAGAAACACTGACTGATCAAATAATACTTCAGAGAGAGAGAGAGAGAGAGAGAGAGAGAGGGAGAGGGAGAGAGGGGGAAATGAAAAGAAAAGAAAAGAAAAGGAGAACAAAATATTACGGAAAATTAAGACATGCGGTGTCATGATATCAAACATGGGTCAAATCTCCAGGAAAGAAAAAAAGAAAGAAAAGAAAGAGTTGGGGTGGAAGGAAATGAGGCCGAAGAAAATGACAAAATAGTTGACAGATCTGAAGAAGAGGAGGGAAGTGGACAGAGGAAAGGAAGAGGGAATGAAATGACACCAAAAGAAAGGAGGGATGAGAACGGAAAGAAAGAGAGGCGAGGATATGAGATGGGATCGCACGCAGAGAGATCAATCTCACGTTTTGGAAGTCCATCTCTTTTTCAAAAGCTGCCTATGCAAACACGAGGAACCTGTCGCTCGATTTTCCCAAACGATTTTCCAATTGAAGTCCGAGGGCGTACTATTAATGATCACGACACTAAGCGGTTTTTTTTTAGTCTGTAAAATTTGTCGGAGTGACGATATCTGTGCCCCAATGCTCATTAGTTAGATGTCCAAGCTTGTTTTAAAAAAACAAAACACGGAAAAGGTTATTGTCTCTTCCGAGAAAGCCACACTTGGATTAGTCTCTGAGATTTTCATTAGGAGAAAGCTGCTTTTATTTAACATGAGAATGAGTTGTTTAGTTCAATCACGGTGCCCGAAGTTGAACTGGACTTTCAATATTGCCTTTGGAACGTCTTGTAAGATTGAAAAAGAAAAGTGTGTAGTGATATAATGAAATATAATAAATTAGGTCAAACTGTATAATAAAATCGATATCCTATATAATTATAATAAAGTGTGATATTGGAAAAGCATGACTCCCGAAATCAATCGCTCTAAATAAGACTAGATTTTGAAAAAGGGTAGGTTCACAGTCAGACTGATTTGGCGTATAGATCCAGTTTTGGGGCTAAAATCATCATCATCATCATCATCATCATCATCATCATCATCATCATCTTTTTCTTCTTCTTCTTCTTCTTCTTCTTCTTCTTCTTCTTCCTGTCATTTATGGTAGCCTTATGCATGTCTGCAATACATAGGTAACAAGAGGGGTACAATATATACTTGCACAGACAGCTGGGCAGACTGTCAGACATGCCGGCAGCAGATAGATACACAGACCAGTCTGGATAATGTTTGCGCAAGGCTGAAACACCAGGAAGATCTGATCAATGTTTGTTGGCACTCTCTGCCATAGTGTAGCATCAGCACCCTTACCCCACCTCTCTCTCTCTCTCTCTCTCTCTCTCTCTCTCTCTCTCTCTCTCCCTCCCTCCCTCTTTCCCTCCACCTCCTCTCCCTCCCTCTCTCCCTTCCTCCCTCCCTCCCTCCCTCTCTCCCTCTCTCCCTTCCTCCCTCCCCCCTCTCTCTCCCTTTCTCCCTTCCTCCCTCCCTCCCCCCTCTCTCTCTCTCTCCCCCCTTCCTGCAGGCCGTGTGTGTAGCATCGCAATTATTATCCTGCATCGTCAATTCCTATCTCTTGTTTTTGCACGCTGTTATTTTGGCAGCTGTACCTCTCTTCCCCTGCCATGCACACAGACACACACACACACGCACACGCGCACAAACACACGCACACATAAACACACATACACGCTGGGGGCGGGAGAGGGAGGGGGAGTTGTGAAAGAGAGGTCGCGTGGAAGAGCGGTTTGAGTGAGATCCTGTATCGGCCAGCGCCTTGAGCAGCGCATGAGCCAGAAAAACGTTGTAAGAGAACTATTAAAATGTCCAAACAGAAGAACGAAGCTAAAAGCTTGGAACCTAGGAGGAACCAGCCGTTTTCTTTTTTGCTCGGCTACTGGAACTTCTATCGTGTGTGTGTGTGGGTGTGTGTGTTTGTGAGGAAGTATGCAGGTTCGATCCTTGTTGCCTAAGACAGTGCGGCATCGACTGGGCATCTTATTGCATCAGCCAGTGACATTACAATTAGCTCAATCGGTGGAACTACGCACACTTTAACATTACAATTACAAACGTCTGAGCTGACGATTCTTGTATGCTTCCTTGCTGCAGTCAGATAGAGTTTGAGGGACAACAAGGAGATTCTGATTATGTGATGTAAACCTATAGTCACAAAATAAACGTGATACCCTGGCTGTGTAACGTAAAACTACTACTACTACTACTACTACTACTACTACTACTACTACTACTACTACTACTACTACTACTACTACTACTACTACTACTACTACTACTACTACTGATTTATATAGCAAGCGAACTGAGAAAGGAAAGAGCAAACAGGCTGTGAAATCCAAAGGGACAATGGAGAGCATAGCTTTGGTTGACACATCGATTGGATTGCATCGCTTGTTTTGATGTCGGCGACGTGTGCTAACTTTGGAGTCCTCTAAGTCACGCAACAAGTAAGCAGGGCTACAGTCAAGTACCATTGACGTGCAGTGACAGCTAGCTGTCTTTTGAGGAGTGGTTTTTGGTATCATTTTAGCTAGCACCAGTAGAGTCGCATAACAAAGATTTATTTACAGAGCGTGCTTTCAGCTTAAAGCATTGGTCGCAATAGAATCGAACTGAAACTGCGCGTTAAAAATACATACAACTCGCTGTACCTTAGCGCACTGTCAAGCGCCCAAGATTTGGGTCCATTAAGCCCCCTTTATCCTCCCTTAGCTATACGCGTGTTGATTATTTTGAACTCGGCATTCGCCCTTTGGACAGAATGGTGGTGTTTTTTAACGTACCGCTGCGGCGACACGCGAGAAGCGAGAACAGAGTATCAATAGCCATTTCAGGAGGTTGACTGTTGTGGAGAGAGAACAAAAATCCCATCTCCATTGTTATATGGATCCAGGGCTCCCTTGCTAAGTAAATGTGCAAACTGGGCTATTCTCATACTGCTACTACTACTACTACTAGTACTACTGTACTACTACTCCTGCTGCTGCTATAACTACTACTACTACTACTACCACCATTATATGAGTGCTTTTCATTACAGTTTTCAAGCGAAACAATAAACACTTCAGCTGTTAGTCTAGACTTTTGCATTTCTTTTTAATTGGCTTTCAAAATGTTCATCAGGTTGAGTGGTGTGCGGGGTTTTTTCCTCTCTTTCCAGAACAATATATATAAGATCAATAAAGAAGTTGAAAGTTGAGAGGAGGGGGGGGGGGAGAGATGTGAATTTGCGCTGAGTGTTGTGGCTTGAGCGTGTGTGTGATTTGCGCTTTGTGTGTGTGTGTGTGTGTGTGTTTGTGATTTGCGCTCGTGTGTGTGTGCGTGTGTGTGTGCTGCAGGCGGGCGTTTATTTGATTATTAGAAGCGATGGAAAAGCGAGGAGTAAATTATTCAGAAGTTTTGGGCATCGAAGCAACGTAGCATGCAACACTTGGTATCCAACAGTTGGGGACAGTTTTTCTGTGCAGTTCGTATGTTTTCCTTGAGGGGCCGTTAGCATGTGGTTGTGTTATTTTACTTGGGGGCCGCTCACATATGTTATTCTGTTATTGTACTAAAGGGCCGTTCGCATGTGGTTCTAGTATTTTACTTGGGGGCCGCTCACATCGTTATTCTATTATTTTACTGAAGGGCCGTTCGAATGTGGTTCTGTTATTTTATTTCGGGCGGTCCACGTGCGATAGTCTTTTAATTTATTTATAAGGTCCCAATTCCAAGCCTTTGCTTTCTTTTGGCGAACTCGGGTTTACCCTAAAATTGGCATTGTTATTACATTAAACAATGTTACAGTGGCATTATTACATTAAACAATGTTACAGTGGCATTGTTATTACATTAAACAATGATGCAGTGGGCTTTCCTTGCTGAAACCCACCGCTAAACTTTGTATTCTCCATATCGGTTGTCATAGGGAGGTGGGGGAAGGGGGGGGGGGAGGATTGATGTGATGTTTTAACGGTACATAGTATCATAAGCGTGCGACCTTTGACCCTATTTCCGAGTGAACTACTCGGCTTCGAGAATGCGTCTTTGGTGTTAGGGTCTGTTTTATCAACCTAAAACCAGAACCCTTGTTTCAGGTTGTGTCTGTTGCTGGTTTGGTATCTGCTATTTCTTGCTCCTGAATGTTGGCTAGCAGTCGCCATTTATAGGCGCCAGAACTATGGAATTTATTCCTTTAAACATTACAAGAACTATGCTTTCTAAATTGGTCTTTTCTTGTTGTGTAAGCTTCTTGGGGTTTTTCCAGTGGGGCAACACTCAATGCGAATGTTAAAAGTGGGCGTGATCAAAGTGGATCCCTTTAACAGCCGTTCGCTTATGCCATTCTTTTACTTAACGGCCGTTCGCGTGTGTCATTCTTTTACTTTACTTAACGGCCGTTCGCTTATGTCATTCTTCTACTTAACGGCCGTTCGCGTTTGTCATTCTTTTACTTTACTTAACGGCCGTTCGCGTGTGTGATTCTTTTACTTTATTTAATGGCCGTTCGCGTGTGTGAGTTTTTTTACTTTACTTAACGGCCGTTCGCTTATGTCATTCTTTTATTTTACTTAACGGCCGTTCGCTTATGTCATTCTTTTATTTTACTTAACGGCCGTTTGCATTATGTGATCATGTTATGTATAACTTTACTTGAGGCCGTTTTCCTGTGTCGATCGGTATAAAACTATACTTGCAACCGTTCCACCTGTGTGAGTTTAATATTGACGTAGGGCAGTTCACACGCTGTTATTTTCGTTGCGAGTCGTTCGCTTGTGTGAATCTGATAGTGACTGACTCGTGTTCTTTGCCATCTTCTTATCATATCCCACCCTAAATAAAGCACCGCAAAAAACGCGGACATTTCAAAGGACTGATAGCATCTTTTTCAACTTGGATCTAATTGTGACTGGACGTTCTACAAAACAGTACCGCTTAATTTACAGAATATATGTGTGTGTATGTGCGTGTGCGTGCGTGCGTGTGTGTGTGTTGGTGTGTGTGCGTGTTAAGCTTGAATTTATTCCACAGATACATATTTATCAACTGGTGGTGAAGTATTGCTGATGGAAAAGAAGCCTTTTGCTGTTGCGTGTTGTCTATCAAATGGAGTTATTCACGCTGCTGAGGACTCTTTAGGGATGAATGAAATAGTATATTTTGAAACGCGTACTTTGAAGGAATGTTCCAATGAGCTTGAGATGGAGTAAACATCCAAATATGACATTGGAGTCATCGTCACACGATGACGCACAGTTCAACACTTAAGATGAATGACATGATGACGTGAGCACGACTCGCTCCCGTGAAATTTGTGAAGACAATACTGAAGGATCATCTGCAGGGATGTACCCATCATGACGGAATGGCCACGACGTAAGCGCGACGTCAAATAACAAAAACTGTTGTTAGTGGACTACATGCCATTCAATCACACCATGACGTAAGCGTGACGACTCGGACAGACAAATCAGTTTTGACTCCACCAATATCACACACGCACACCCGCGTACACAAACACATACACACATACACAAACGTGCGCGCGTGCCTACACGTACAGCGGAATACACGTCATTAAATGACAGCATGACGTAGTACGATTTGAAAAGTAAGTGAAACCCGAGATGGCAGAAGGGCGCGATTACCCAGTGGAGTACGCCGTCAACCTGTCGTTGAGTGAGGATGCCGACGACGACGACGACGACGATGAAGAAGGGGATAGCAAAGAGGTCAGGGCCCAGATGATGCTGATTGAAGAGTTAAAACAACGTCTGCGTCGTTATCATTTGCCCAGCTCGGGGAGAGCCACTTTCCAACAGCTCAACGCCCAAGCTGCCATCGCCGCTGCGCATCACAGGGCTTACATTCAGGTAAGGGTGATGTGCTTACAGTTTTAGCTGGGACTGATGAATCCTACTCCCTTCCTCACTTTCGGATAGATAGAGGATGTAGTCAGTCACAGCTACGCTGTATATATAGTTGATGTGTAGGGCGTGTTAGTGGATGTTGTCATTAATCTAATGCGGTCTTGGAGGTGTGAAGGTCAGAGAGTGATATGGACTTAAATGTTTACGACTGTTGCCGTTTTTAGAAGCCTTGGTAATCATCATCATCATTATCATCATCATCATCATCATCATCATCATCATCATCATCATCATCATCATCAACTATCATCATCATCATCATCATCATCATCATCAACACCAACAAAAACAACAACAACAAGATTGTGGTCGCGTTGTCTAAGGCGGGACTAATTTGCCTTGTCCACAGTCTAAAAACCAATGGCGCCTGACAGGTTTGGGATCGATCCGACCTCTGGGCGTTATGTTTTTCCGAATATGTTCTACTTTCGAATCTGGCAACCTCTCGGGTTGCTTTATTCCGGGTACTCCGGTTTGCTCCCCCAACAAAATTTCAAAAACACAACTAATACTAGGTAGGTTGGCTTTAGGCGCGCCACAGGCTGCGGACAATAAAGTGTTTAACAAAAATAATAACAGCAACAACAAAAATCAAAATCAACGACAACAAAATTCTTGCCATTTCCGTCGCCATAGTCACAGTAGGCCTACATATTGTTCATCAGGTCGTTAATTTATACGAGGTTCTTAGTCGTGACCGTTTAAAGTGCCGTTGATTCACCATGCTCAATCATAATTAAGACACTTCTACTAACACCAAATTAATCTACACTGACCGCAAAGACACGTAGAGTAACAGTATTAAAACGTGTTGTTTTTCATCAGTAAATCTGTCTGTTCAATTATCTGTTTTTGTCCGTGTGTCTACATCCCGCCCCACAAGCGCTGCGATCATGTCCTTCGGCGTGGACATGTTTCATTTTATGCGCTTTATTAATTATTCATTGACGATCGTTGCTGTCGGAATGTGTCAGATTGCTTCTTCTTCTTCAAGAAAAATGTGAAATATCGCTAATGGATTTCCTGCCAAGGTCTTGATAGAGAGCTTTCTTTTCTTTTCTTTTCTTTTCGCTACGCATGAATTCTCTTCAGCTTACAATATTGAGCAAACAGCCGATTTACCCCAAAAAACAAACCTTTTTGACATAGGAAGTTTGTTACCAATTGACTCGTTGCTACGGTCTTGCAAGATTCAAGATTCAGATTTATTGACTTCATGTGAAGAATTTGTTTTGAGCATATGGAAATATATCAAAATATAGGTTATAAGTTCATACGCAATACAATACATTACAGCACAGTGCAAGCAGACACATCGCTTTCTCACATTTACGCAAAATAGGCTATCAAAAGTAAACAATCAGACATCACACATCAGGCAATCAGATCACAAAATAGAACCGCAAACACCGTCAATATATATCATGTCACCTAATGGCGTCAAGCACCCACATCACAGTCTATGCGTCAATTGATTAAACCAACATACAACGCCTCACCGTTCACATTACATTAATAGTCAATGTTCTTATACATCATGCACAAACAATCAATACATTTTCGCACACATTCATACAGCATGGTAATAATAAAAAATACGAGGATTAGGTGATTTTATTTTACCCCTTTGAACAGGGTTAGTTGTGTTACCGAGTAAAAAACTATTTTGCAGATGACCTCCGAATATCTGTCGCTAATGGATTTTGCTGCTCAGCCTTATAAAAGAGCGATCATCAGCGTTTTTATCTTACTACAGTATATGGGTTTTATATTGCACTTTTCAAGCTCAAGAGCTGCTCAAGGCGCTGGCCGATACAGGACCAGTAACTTAATAACCGCTCGAGGTGCCCACTTGCTTTGGTCTGGCGCGCCCCAAACACCTCAGCAGAGTCCCGAGTGACAGCTGATCGGGGGACGAGGTGAGGCCAGGGGAGAAAGGGCCTCATGCTTGAGGGTGTAATGTATTTATTTAGCTGGCATTCACCCGTCTAAGGACATGAGAGTCAGTATCTTTGAAGTCCCTGCGATGGAATACGTGCGTGAAAAGTCTAGACCTCGGTTTATACTCTCATCCGAAAGAGCAAAACGAAGGATAAAACTTGAAGTTTATGGCAGATAAATCGGAAATCCGTTGCCAATGCACTGCCTGCTAAAGAAGTCTCGTGAGAGAGCAGTATTTTTCAATGTAATACGTTGAACAATATTTAGTTGTCATCATGGAGTCAAAACCCTATTTTTTGGACATAGTTGTCATCATGGAGGCAAAACCCTATTTTTTGGACATTGACATTGGTCTGACCTCAATTAAGGCTGAGTTTGGCATTTCAGTTGATAAATCTGCTGCAAGGGGACTCAAACGCGCATCATTATTTTCAGTCGGACCTGGCTTGTGGTTTGATAGAGTTGTTTTTTTTTCTCACGTGATGAGGTTTTGAGCGTGGTGGGGTAGGCGGGGGAGAGAGAGTGTGTGTGTGTGAGAGAAGGAAGGGGGAGGGGGAGGCTCTCGAACCTAGTCTCAGTGTTGTGTCTAGGTGAAAGCGGGAAAAAGAGACTTAGTGGGTGGGGGAAAGGGTCGCTTTGAACTTTGAAACATGTTTGGGTTTTTGTTATTGTTTGTTGGTTGGTTTTTGTTGTTTCAATAGGATTAAGGTGTTAGGCTCCAATGCCGTGTGTGAGCACAGTAAATAGATGATAATTGAAGGAGACCGGCGACCTATGCATAGCGTTGGGGCGGTAGGTCGTGTCAGCGTTGTTCCGATGATGATGATGATGATGATGATGATGATGATGATGATGATGATGATGATGGTGGTGGTGGTGGTGGTGATGGTTGATGGTGATGGAACAAGATGTGACAGATCACATGACGAGAGAAAGTGTGTGTGTGTGTGAGAGAGAGAGAGAGAGAGAGAGAGAGAGAGAGAGAGAGAGAGAGAGAGAGAGAGAGAGATTGTGAGTGTGAAAGGGAGAGGGAAAGTGTGTATGTGTGTGAGTGTGAGACAGTGCGTGTGTGAGAGAGAGAGATGTCGAAACATTTAATAGGATAATAGTATTAGGTTCTTTATGGACATATCTTACAGGTAGTCCCTAATAAACAATTTAGAACAACAAACCAAATAATTAACAAAACATTAATTTGAAAATAACATGTACCTTAACTACGGTAAGAAATCACTAAGAATATAAATGCACCTAAATACAATATAATCCCCCTCCTCCCCCCTCCTCCCCCCTCCTCCCCCCTCCTCTCTCTCTCTGGTAGAGAGAGAGAGAGAGAGAGAGAGAGGGGGGGGGGTACAAATGATGTTATTGGAACAGAAAACTGCAGTAGGGTCAACTTTAGGGTAGACGTGGAATGAAGTCATTGTCTGGTCACCCGCCACTCCAACAGTGCCACGCGCGGGAGTTGTGTTGATGATGATAGGGACAGTGGAGGGGGATAAAGCCAGAGAGACTATGTACATGATGTGGGTGAGAGGAGGCCGTCATGGACGAGAGAGAGAGAGAGAGAGAGAGAGGGTTGAATGAAATAATCAAGAAGGGAGAGAGCTAGGGAGGTAAAGACTGTGGGAGAAGGACAGAGAGATAAGGCCAACCGTTGGGCAGACGAGTGGTGTCTGGCCATCAATGTAGGAGTAGAACGGATGCTGAGTAGACACACAGACAAGCTCTGTCTTCTCCGGAGATACCACAGCCCCTGAAATCACCAAGCCCAGTTACAAACAGAGAGGGAGAGAGGGAGGGAGGCATGAAAGATCGTGACGCATATATATCATGTCTGATACAATAGCTCTCAAATATTTGAAGCTATGCACCGTGTTGAGGGAATGGCCTTGATGTCCCTGTTGATGCCATTGGTGTTGTTGGTCATCATTTTGGTCTTCTCTGCACTTATTTCCATATGCTCTGGAAGAGGTCTGTATCAGCTGTTCAAGCTCTTGTTCCTCTCCAGACAATCCATCAACCTCATCCTCTAAACGGAGGTTGATCTACCCCCTATGCTAACTGCGCCTTTGTGATCAGCAAGGGCATCTGACATGATGCGCTGTAGGGAGATGTTGATGATTGTTGCAGAAAGTAGGCATTCTTGACGCACACCGATTGTTGTTCTGTACCCGTTTTCGATGGCGTTGTTATGGAGGACTGCACTGGTAGGCTTGTCATATAGGTTTTTGATGACTTCAATAATTTTAGGGCTGATGCTGTACGCTCTCATGGTTGTCCACAGACCTGCATACCAGACTCGGTCAAACGCTTTTTTGAAGTCTACAAACACATGATAAAGATGTTGTTGGTGCTGTATGTATATTTCTCGCAGATTATTCTGAGGTTGACAAACTATTCTGTGGTACTTCGTCCTGTCCTGAATCCTGCTTGTACTTTAGCTATAATTTGTTCAGCTTGGGGTTTCAACCTGTTGAGTATTATTTTTAGGAGAACCTTGCTGAGAAGGCTGATGGTGTTAGCCACCCCCACCCCCACCCCTCTGCCAGATCTTGTTACAGATACCCACCCTTCTGTCGAAAATATTTTTTCATGTGAAGAATATGCCTTGCTACAAGGTTCTGCTTGAAAAGTCAGTTGTAATAAATGCACATGAATTGGCAATAATAGTGTAAATAACACAAACTTCCAACGTTTTAGTAGTTCATTGAACCCCATAAACATTGATTATCTATCTAACTTCGAACTGTCTATGTTGTTTAAAAATAATAATAATAATAATAATAATAATAATAATAATAATAATAATAATAATAATAATAATATCATTTCGAAATGAGACCCGTGAATGTGGACGAAAAGAAAGTTCCAAATCAGTTCATTAATTTATTTTCACGTCTTTCTAAATATGTGATTTTAGACCATACACCCTTTTTCACACAAACATATAGTCAAATATAACGGAAAAGAAAATACTGGGACACTTTTAATTTTACAAAAATAAAATAGAATGACATGAATGTTGTTGTTTTTTTTAAAGAGCAAATGGGTGACATTGACATGAACCATAACATAATCGTCTTGTTCGAGATTTTCTAACAGTAGACTAAAAACCAGACCTGTGGCTAGCGGCTAACAAGAGTGATGCCGCGATGGCTGTATCGATGTTGAGATCGTGATCTAGACGTACAGGGCTGTGCAATAGCATAGTCTTTGACTTTTGACCAAGGTCAGACACATTAGCGTCTCCAGGAACACTTTTATTCAGTTCACCTTTTTAGCTGTATTATAAGAGTTACCTTGCGGAGCATTGAATATAATAATAATACAGGATGCTATGTACGCGCCTTTCCCCAAGGCTCAAAGCGCGGCGATCTATACCAACATACACGCTCACCTGTCTCATTTACCCTCACACACACCAAATACACATACATCACTCAAACAGGTGGTGTAAAGGCAGGGAGATCGCTATTAGAAGACGGAAGAAGATCGAATTTTTATTTTTGAAATTTTTATATTGACTGCATCCTGGACCATTATTGAAGGGAGGGAGGAAACCGGAGTGCCCGGAGAAAACCCTCGGTGACCTCAATAGTCTCGTAACTAAGTCACATACGTTCGCCCCTTGCGGGAATACATGATGTTATGACAGTCAAAAGCGTTTCGGTGAATATTTTGCGCACGCGTGTGTACGTTGTGTGTGTTGTTGTTGTTGTTGTTCTTGTTCTTGTTGTTGTTGTTCTTGTTGTGTGTGTGTGTGTGTGTTTGCGCGTATTTGCGAGTGTGTAAACATATGCTGTGTTATCAATTTTTATTCATCAGATTAATATAAGTTGTACTGATGTAACATAAGCAATTTACAAAATCGACCATGCGCACATAATATTTTCTAAATTAATTAATTGATTAATTAATCGAACTATAGAAATCATCATACTACTGACATACACATAAATATTTAACAACATACATTCCCTTGTAACAATTAGTGCACATTGAGAAACAAAAGAAAAAGAAAAAAAATGTACCCTTCAACTTCACCTGTGAAAAAGGAAGTACTTACAAACGTCATTTTGCGTCTTACACTAAATTACATAAAGTTGAAGTTGGGCCTCCAGGCATTTACCACCTCCCACACTCCCCATAAACAAACTAAAAGAAAAATGATAAAATAATCAATCAAAATTAAAACAAATTAATAAATAATTACCACCGCCCTCCCTCTCTTCCATCCAAAAATAAATAAATAAACAAGACATATTTATTGAAACTAATAATGCTTAATTAAATAAATTAGGTACAAAGAAAAAAAAATTTGCTAGACTAATTGTTAGAATTTATGTAGAAGAAATTGAATAATTCATGACTTGTAAGTAAATCTATGAGCATTAAGCTCAATGACCAATCAGAATGTTCTTCTGGATATACAATACTTGAGATTGACATAGGTAGATTTAATTTGTTTAATCTAATGAGGAAAGGCTGAAAATGGTTGTAATTTTGTTGACATTCAATTATTAAGTGGTTTACATTCAAAATGTTACCACAATTACAAAGTACTGGAGGATTTATGAAACGAGCACGCCAAGCATTTAGCCTTATTCTGTAAAATAAACTGTTAATATGAAAAGATTTTGAAATAGAAATAACATTATTTGATACTGATGAATTATTCAAGTTATGTTTTTTCAATGATCTCTTTCTTGTATTTCTCATTCCAATGATTCCAAGTGTTACACTCGATTCGATGATGGTGTTTTCCTTTATCAGTATCCGATTCAGCCCCAATGCTGAATTCCTGATAAGGTGTAACTCAGATTCGTTTATCCACGCAACCCGTCCAAACAGCATACAAGTCACAAAGTCGACGTATGAAGTTTTCCACTTTTATTCAGCACACACCAACAACTGCATACAATTCTCAACTCAACTCAACAACATTCACAGCAACTCTCCAGCTTCACTATCAACAACAATCTCTTTTCACAACACACAAAGCATCGAATATATAATTTTTCCCTATCCTTCGAGATGACGACAGTTTGTTCTAGAAATGACGCATTACAACTAACCAATCAGAATTAAAGATCGTCATCACTGACTTACGTCATTCATCTCTCCACACATACCCCGAACCTTCTCTTACTTCGACAATCGTCCCGAACCTTCGATCGATGGTAAACAAGGAAATCCAGAGTATTCTCCGACAATATCGACCAACGAAAATTATCAACGTTATACAAAGCCTCTCCTAACAACAATGCAAACTCAAATCAAAGGTAAATAAACTCCATTATTGAATACTTTGCAAATCGAAACGATTAGATCTATCGTACACACTTCCGACATACTTTCGTTCGCGTTTCAACGTAACATAACCCCCCACTCAAGAAGAAATTTACCCAATTTCTTTCAACAACGTTGAAACGTAATGCACAAACAAAGTCCACAACTGAAACTAATTTAAGACTTTCTGAATACTGTAATTGCGCTCAGCTTATCTACACAGAGTCAATGGTTTTCATCTTCAAGTCTATCTGGATATTGTCAATGTTCACAGTTCATCCACACAGTCAATGTTCTTTACTCACACACTCTGCTGAGGAAGTCCGCACCAACATTGTCCGATCCTTTGATAGATTCTACTCGCATGTTAAAGTTCTGCAAGTACATAGCCCATCTCATGATCCGACTGTTCACAAACTTGGCAGAGTTCAAGTAAGTTAGCGGCTTGTGATCAGTCTGTAGCACGAACTTCACTCCTTGAAGGTACAGTTCGAACTTCCGGATTCCCCATATGATGGCAAGGCACTCTTTCTCCATGGTCGAGTAATTTTTCTCAGCCCTGGACAGCTTCTTGCTGGCGTAACTGACCGGAAATAGTTTCCCTTCGTGTTCTTGCATCAGTATGGCGCCGATGCCTTCGTCCGCTGCGTCTGTTCTTAAGACGAATTCTTTGGAAGTGTCAGGCAGTCGTAGCACCGGATCCTTCGAAAGGAGGTCGCGCACAGTCTGGTATGCCCTCTCCTGAGACGGTCCCCACTGCACTTGGTTTGGACAGCCTTTCCGCACCAGGTCCGACAAGGGTGCTGTGATGGCGGAGTAGTTTGGTACAAACTCCCTGTAGTATCCAGCCAAACCCAGGAAAGATCGCACCTGCTTCTTGGTTTGGGGACGTGGAGCGTTCAGAATCTTGGTGACGTTTTCTAGTAGAAGCCCCTTTTGTCCTTCTTTCAGCGAATGGCCGATAAAGTCTACGTTGTCAGTCCCCAGAATGCACTTAATGGGTCTCACGGTCAGGTTGGCTTCTGTGAGACGGTGAAACAGCTCCCTCAAGGTCTGCAGATTCTCTTCCCAGGTGCGAGTGTGGACTAGCAGGTCGTCCCAGTAACACACGACATTGTCCATCCCTTTGAGCATCTTCTTCATCCCTCTCTTCAGGGTAGCTCCGCTGTTGACCATGCCAAAGGGCATCCTTAGGCACTCGTACGTCCCATCAGGGGTTATAAAAGCAGTCTTTGGTATGTCCTGTTGACGCACGGGGACTTGCCAATAACCTTTGCTGAGGTCAATCTTTGAGAAGATTCTACTCCCCGATAATTGGCGGAAGAGGTCTGCTGCGGTAGGCATCGGCTCAGGGTCGAAGACGGTGATCTTATTAACCTTCCTGTAGTCGATGCATACTCGGTTGCTCCCGTCCTTCTTCTTCACGACCACGACAGGGGACGCGTAGGGGGAACTGGACTCCTTGATGATGCCCATCTTCAGCATCTCATCGATGTCTTTCTTCAAGGATTCACGGGCCTTGAAAGGGATCGGGAAGGGCTTGGATCGAACAGGGATATTCGAAGTGAGGTGGACTTCGTGTTCGACCAAAGTTGTAGAGCCAGGGACATCGCTGAAGTTGTGGGGAAACTCGCCCATAAGGTCCTTGAGCTCCAACTTTTGACCTTCCGTCAAGCTCGGTCCTAGCTTAGCATCATCGATGCCTTCTTTGCTGTGGAAGTCTCCCAGTTCCAACAGTTCTTCGCTGTCAAAGCTGTCGTCGGTCACAGCTGCTGTGGCTGCGTGCACAGTCTCTGATGGCCTTTCCACGTACAGCTTAAGGAGGTTGGCGTGGTATATCTTGGAATGCTGGCCGACCTTCACCTTGTAGTCGTTGATTCCCACCACGGTCTCCACTTCGTACGGGCCTTTCCACTGCATCAGCAACTTATTGTGATCGGTAGGTAGCAGCACCAGCACTTTGTTGCCAGGTTTGAACTTCCTGTTCACAGCCCTACGGTCATAGTAGTGCTTTCCACAGTCCTGGGACTTCTTCAGGTTTTCTCTGGCTATCTCGAGAGTCTGCTCCAGCTTCTCCCGTAGCTCAAACACGTACTGGTAGCTGTTCTTCACCTCTGGGGTGTCTACTTCTTTCGTCCACAGTTCTTTTAGGATGTGCATCGGCCCTCGGATGGTTCTTCCGTACTGCAGCTCGAACGGAGAAAAGCCGGTGGACTCCTGCGGTACTTCTCTGTAGGCGAAAAGTAAGGCGTTGATATAGCGATGCCATTGTCTGGGCTGCTCGCTGCACAGTTTCTTCAGGGTGGACTTCAGCGTAGCATTGAACTTCTCGACAAGCCCGTTGCACATCGGATGGTAGGGTGTCGTAGTCAAATGCCGGATGCTCAGCAGTCTGTTGACCTCCTTCATGCAGTCAGAGACGAACTGCGTCCCGAGGTCTGTCAGAATTTCTTCAGGCACTCCAAGTCTACTGAACATGTCCACCAGTGCCTCTGCTACAGTCTCAGTGTCAATCTTCTTCAGTGGCACTGCTTCTGGGTACCGAGTCGCATAGTCCACTAAAGTCAGTACCCATCGGTGACCTTCTTCACTCGGAGGTCTTATTTCGCCGATTAAGTCTAAGGCCACCCTCTTGAAAGGTCGGTCGATCAGAGGCATCCTCTGCATAGGCACTTTCGGGACCCTTCCTCGAGGTATGGTCTTCTGGCAAATGTCACACGATCGGCAGAAACGGCTGACGTCCGCATGAAGTCCTGGCCAGTAGAACACCGCCTGGATTCTATCCGACGTCTTCTTGATACCCAGGTGACCTCCCATGATCGAGTCATGCGCTACTTCCATCACCTGGCGCCTTAGGGGTAACGGTACCAATACTTGACGTAGTGGTTTCCCTCCGTTGACCCTCAGGTGCTGGAAGATTCGATACAGGATCTTGGCCTTCACCTCAAAGTAGACCGTACCACTGCTTTTGGTCACGTGGTCTTGGCGGTTCCTGTACTTGTTTAAAGTACTATCAGCTTCCTGGAGCTGGATCAGCTTATCTCTGTCCACGATGGCAGCTTCGAAGTTGTCGGCGACCTTCAGTGGCGTAGACGTCTTGTCTCTCTTGGCCTGGGCCCTGGTAGTAACAGCACCGACGATCTCTGGTCGGCAGGGCTGAGCCGGAGTAGCCACATTGTCCCGTAGCAGCTCTGAAAGGTCTCCATCGGGAAATGGCAATGGATCCTCCTCCACAACTTCGACGCGTTGGGTTGAGGCAGGACTCCATTCTGGATCGGGGTCGTCGGGTCGTCTCGCGCCGTCGATATTCCCGATCATCAAATCATACAGCGGCTTCTTCAGGCAAACCGCTTCGACTTCGCCTATGTAGAAAGGGGTGTTGACAAGAATCTTCGCAACTGGCGCTCTCACACATTTGCTGTCGGTCATAAGTGTCCATTTTGAATCGCCAGTGAACTGATCTTTAGCGATTAGGTCTTCTCTGACGATGACCCCACTACAGCCAGAGTCTCTTAAAACAGTCACTTCATGATTTCCGACGCGTCCCTTGGAAACAGGCATGTTCTGGACGGTCACAGCTGCGCTGGCGACGACGGGGATGGATTTTCCGTTGGCAAGGAGAAGTTGGCCATCGGTCATGCACTCTTGCACGTCCGCAGGAGTAGCTGTGCGCTTGGTCTCACTCGGGAGAATGACGCTCCCGCCGCACACCTGATGGTCAGATCTACTGGTTTGCCGTTGATTGGAGAAACGTCTCTCTCGGTTGCCCACCGCTGCATTGTCCGTACTGCCCCGCTGTCCGCTACTTTTGTTTTGAGGACAGTTAGCCGCTCTGTGGTCTGTAGCGTTGCAAGTGAAACAGCCTCTTGAATGCCCTTCCCTGGGAGGAGGCGTGGAGTCAGTGTGTCTCTGGCTCGTCTGGCTCCCCTGGATCTGGTTCACATGGTTTCCAGTCTTCTGAAAATGTTTCGTCGCGCCGGGTGGCCCCAGGGTCTTCCCATGAGCGATGAGATATCTTTCAGCAGCCTCAGTCACATCTTTAAGCGTCTGCAGCTTTTGTTCTTCTAAGTGGGTCGCTAGGTCCTTGTGACAGGCATTGAGAAATTGTTCCTTCACGATCAGGTCATGGAGACTGTCGTAAGACTTCCTTTCGCCTGATAACTCCACCCACTTGTGTAGATATGACGACAGGCGCTCCACAAACTGCTTTGGCGTCTCGTCTGACTTAGGCCGGCATTCACGGAAGCGTTTACGGTAGCCCTTCTCTGTAAAGTTGTAGCACTGCAACAGGGCCTCTTTCAAGACGTCGTAGTTTTTGGCGTCATCGTTCGACAGTCTGGTGTAAACTTCGAGAGCTTGCCCCGTCAGAAGTGCACTCAGTCGAATTGCCCAGTCTTGAGGTTGCCAGTTAGAGCTTTCAGCGAACCTTTCGAATCTCGCCAGATAACTGTCAATCTGGTCCTTCCCGTCGACGAAAGCTGGCAATTTTGGAGCCGTGTTGTCACTGATAACTTGTGGCGCATGCTGCTGTTGCTGGATGCGCGCCAACTCTAGTTGGAACTGCCGATCAGCTTCTTTTTCCTCACGCCTGCGCTCATCTTCTCTTTCTTTACGCTGCTCTTCTCTTTCTTCACGGCGACGTTGTTCTTCCCTTTCTTCTCGGCGTCGCTGCTCCTCTAATTCTAGACGCTTCTGTTCTAATTCTATTTCTTTTTCTAGACGCTTCTCTTCCAATTCTCTTTCTTCGCGCCTTCGCTGTTCTTCTCTTTCTTCACGCAATATTCTCTCCTGGCATTTGACGTACTCCGTCAGCTGTTTGCCTTTTAAATTTAGTTCAACCCCTTTCTGCCAGAAGTCAGCCATCTTGATGCTTCTGGAAAGTTCTTTTCTGGAAAGTTCTTTTTCTAGAAAGTTCTTGACTGTAGAGTTCTTTTTCTTGAAAGTTCTTGACTGTGCTGTACCTTTCTAGACTGTTCTAGAACAGCACGCTTTCTGCAGTAGCGCTGATGCTTGTCACTAGTCGCCTTCGCTGACGCAGGCCCCGCTGTCCTCGTCGTATGCGACGCTGCACCACGCTGGTGTTGATGTACACGCTCCTGTGCTGAAGTAGACGCGACGTCCGCTCGTCGCTCTCTCTAACACTGGCGATGTAGCTCCGAGACTGTCCCTCGACGTAGTCTTACGGTAGCCACGTAGTCCTGATCTGTTGTTCGCTCACGAAGCAACTCTTCAGCGACTACACGCCCTTGCAGTCAACCCGAACCTATCGGATGTAGTCCCAGTATGTTGGCCCCTCTCGACGCAACTTGTTGGCGGCTACCCTCGATGACTGCCTCTCGTAACGTTGACTCGCTTGTTGTAGCAGTTGAACCCTTGGCTATGGCGTGAATCGCGGCTTGACCCCCAAAATGTTACACTCGATTCGATGATGGTGTTTTCCTTTATCAGTATCCGATTCAGCCCCAATGCTGAATTCCTGATAAGGTGTAACTCAGATTCGTTTATCCACGCAACCCGTCCAAACAGCATACAAGTCACAAAGTCGACGTATGAAGTTTTCCACTTTTATTCAGCACACACCAACAACTGCATACAATTCTCAACTCAACTCAACAACTTTCACAGCAACTCTCCAGCTTCACTATCAACAACAATCTCTTTTCACAACACACAAAGCATCGAATAAATAATTTTTCCCTATCCTTCGAGATGACGACAGTTTGTTCTAGAAATGACGCATTACAACTAACCAATCAGAATTAAAGATCGTCATCACTGACTTACGTCATTCATCTCTCCACACATACCCCGAACCTTCTCTTACTTCGACAATCGTCCCGAACCTTCGATCGATGGTAAACAAGGAAATCCAGAGTATTCTCCGACAATATCGACCAACGAAAATTATCAACGTTATACAAAGCCTCTCCTAACAACAATGCAAACTCAAATCAAAGGTAAATAAACTCCATTATTGAATACTTTGCAAATCGAAACGATTAGATCTATCGTGGACACTTCCGACATACTTTCGTTCGCGTTTCAACGTAACACCAAGCACATCGTTTTATTTGATTATTAATTTCACGTGTTGTCAAGTTGAACAATAATTGAATGGATTCGTCTGAAGATGCAGCACTCTTTGCTATGTGGTCAACAGTGACATTTCCGAATATATTTAAATGACTAGGTATCCAACTTAATTAAATATCCGATACCCTGGTAATGATTTGATGATATAACATCTTTATTTCTGTTTACAGTTCCTGTCTCTCTTTACTAACCCAATATGACAAATATCCGATAATGCTGATATTGAATCAGAAAATATTGTTATTTTTAAAGGAATACTATTCAAATCAGTTATGAAAGATAGACTCATTAATATTGCAATTAGTTCAGCTGTAAAAATCGCACTAGAGAGATTGTCTCATAGTTTATATATAGCTCAGTGGCAGAGATTCAGGCGAGACATTCTCCCTCTTTTTTTTTTTTTTTTTTTTTAATTTACTGTACTTTTAAAATGGGAGCAGGCTTGATCTAGTCCCAGCTACGCTTGTATGTACAGCAGAATGCGGAAAGAACTGCGATATGAGTGGCACGTGGTTCTAGAGAGAAGAAACGGTGCCGCCACGCATACTGAACACATGTTGGGCCCTCGAGTACCCAGTGGGTCTATGCATGGCGCGGTCTAGACAATCGCTATTGTCCCAGTTCATATTGTAAGTTAACATATGGTATTTGGTCCACGGTTTAGTCCCAGACTTCACGTTTTCTCAGTCAATGCATGAGTCTCCTAAGAGGTCGTGCTGTTACCACTGAGCTTCGGGATAGTCAGCACAAATGCCAGCAGCTGCTATTTGCAGCAGACGACATTGTCACACATGTGTAAACTCACTTTTTCATATATATACCTGGGTATTATTACCTACCGTGTAGTACAGTTGTTTGTTTTTTGTGTTGTTTCTTGCAGCTGGTGCCGGGTGAAAGACAAATGGAGAGGAATAGTAGAAAGGGAATGCGTTGCAGGCAGATGGAGGGAAGTTTACTTACGCCAGAGAGAGAGAGAGAGAGAGAGGGGGAGGGAGGGAGGGAGGGCAAGAGAGAAGTCGAAGTCGAAACCTTTAATAAGAGAGAGAGAGAGAGAGAGAGAGAGAGAGAGAGAGAGAGAGAGAGAGAGAGAGAGAGAGAGAGAGAGAGAGAGAGAGAGAGAGAGAGTATTCGTGCATTCACCTAGACTTGGCATCTTTTTAAACGCTGATGATTTGAGGAGAGTAAGAGAGAAAGAGAAGAGTGTTTAGTGAGAAACGTCCATTGTACACATTGTCCCCATTGTTATAATAATAATAATAATAATAATAATAATAATAATAATTGTTGTTGTAATAATAATAATAATAATAATAATAATAATAATAATAATAATAATAATAATAATAATAATAATAATAAGTTTATAGCGCAAAATCAAACTTAAAGTTTGATCTAAGCTCTCGCACGCACACACGCACACACACACACACACACACACAAATACGTATGCGCGCAAAGATAAATATCCAAACACTGTGGTAAAACATTATGAGATAAAACGGTTACACAATGTAAGAAATAATACAAACATCACACCTAACATGGATAAATATTTAAACAACACGGTACAACATTATGAGATAAAACGCGTTAAACATGGTAAGAAATAATAATAAACATCACATCTTAGTTTTAAAAGGCACGTTTAAGGAGAGAGAGACACACACACGCACAAAAGAGGACATCAGCATTAAGAATAAATAATGAAGCGATGATTTAAAAAAAAAGAAGAAAAAAAGCTCAAAGTAAAAAGTACCACTTAGTGACACGGGGAAAAGAAGTAAAGCAACAGTAATAAAACAATATTCAAAAGCCCCACATAATTCATAAGAGAATTTCTTTTATAAACCAAAGAAACATTTAAGTAAAACTAATTAAAAAACGGACAGTGCCAACCCCAATAAACAATAAAAGGGCGTGTACATGTAGTAGAGAGAGAATTGTCGGTGTATAGTTTTTTGTTTTTTTTTATCAATCTATTTCATTTAGTCATGTTTTATATAAATCGTTGATTCCCGTTATGTTAGTCTAAGTGTATTTTGATAATCAAGCGCAACCACTTATAATTAGATTTTGAACTGCACCTCCCAGGTTGCAAAACAAAACACACCAAGCATGCAGTTATATAGTCGTTAGTCGTTCTTTTCTCTGTTTTTGGTAATCACCATGATCTGGTTGATTTGGTTATTTTCTAGTAGGTAGGTAGTCCCATATCCTTGTGGTCGTAGGGGAGCGTGACGTTGGAGATCACTTATCTTGGGCCAGCGTAATGAGGGTGATGCCCATCTCTCTCCCTCGCTGCTTTCCCTTCCCCATCCTTAAGAGAGTAGGTACTCAGTCACAGTTGAGTCAACTGGGGGCGTTGTTGTTTGTCCCTTCACGTTTTGCGGTCAGCCATCCAAGTACTGATCGCACTGGACGGTGCTTAACTTGCGACACAGTTGCGAGTGCTCCAACCATGGCGCTATCCGACACCCCCCTTTTTTTTTCTAGTAGGCCTGCATATATTTTGAAATCAAGTGATAATAAGAATGTACCAATATTTGCGCAATTGTCCATTTGCGTATAAAGGAATTATTAGTGAAGTGTTTCTCGGAGTATATAAATAATGCAACACCCGCTATTTTGTGAGTGCCCTGACAGCTGAAGCAGTAGCAGCAACTAGCATAGCCTACAGTTTATCCATGTTGAAGGGTATATGTAAAGAGTCATTATAGATAGGCAGCCAGGTTGGCACAGTAGAGTAACTTGTAATTTTCTTCTGGCTCGAGTCACTCTGACTGGTATGTACATATTATGTTGATCTATTTTGTATTTCATGCATTATTTAATATTGAGAAGACAGCCATTCGCGATTCGCGTATTTTTCAATTCGATTTATGATTTTCATCTTGATTTTCATATTTTTAATATTATGTATTATAGTGATGTTAGTTTGATATTTGTCTCATCGACAAGAGCATAAAGAGGCCATTTTGAATTACTGATTCATAGATTGTTATAAACGATTAAGATAAACAGGTTCTTTTGTGAACACATATTGTTCTTTTTGATGCGCTAGTATTATTATTTTTATGCAATTTTATAACCTGATGAAATAGTTTGGAAAAGTTTTGAAAGTATGACCTTGAAGTTCATATTCGGTTCGAGTCTCTTGTGTGGACAATTAAGTTGGAATTTCGTAAATTCACTTTTAAATACATCATCGTCCGTAATTAATTTTGTTTTCATAAATTAATAATTATATTAACCGATTGCCAAAAGATTTCCATTATTCTTTTGATGCGGAATAGTATCTTAATTTTTTGCGAACGTTTTGGATCGATCTTTATCATTTATATTTGAATAATTTTGATCGAAGTTTCACTTCCGTTTTTGTACTTTTATATTGTCTTTGGATTCTGAATAATTCCCACTGTCTCAACGGTTTTGGAATACTTTATTTCACAGTAGTTTTATTATCTTACCATTCTAGATATTTATTAGTTCTTTTTGTTTCTTTACAGGGCTCGCTTTCTAAGAACTAAAAATAGACTCAAGCCCGTTAATGATGAAGATTATGTTGGTAAAAATGATGGCGATGACACCAACGTAAAATCTACGTAGTCACTGTAAACATTCTGACTTTGCTTTCTGATGAGCAAGAACCCTTTCTGAGTGCCTGTGAACTTTCTCACGTCCACCCTCAATCGCACCACCCTTCTACATACAGGCAGTACAGCATTATTACACAAAAGACACTTATGGAACACACACCCACACACACCCACACCACTATTCAGTCATACACAAGTAATACAGTTATAGTAATACAGTTCTGTTTCCAGCTCGAGAACTGCTTAACATGCTCTTAAACGACTCCTACACATTACAGAAATGGTTCTGGGTATAGTTGTCTCGGCATAAACTGTGGAATCGTTGGAACTGGCCAGCTTCCACAAATAGGATCAGCTGTCTGATAATGATAATCTTTGCACTCACACGGACAGAGAGGCGCGTGAGTTTGAATATTTTATGTTCCAGGCGGTGACACAAATTATCCATCAAACCATTGAGATAAGGAGGGGAGGGAAAAGAGAGAGAGGGAAGGGGATGGGGGTAGGGTTAGATAGAGGTAGAATGGTCAGTTCGTGGTCAAACTAACCCAGTCACATCCAAGGCAGTATTTCAACCCTTGAGAAATTGCAGGTACACTTGGACGTAGTGGTTTCTTAAATTATATGGCTACCTCTTTCTATCCTTGAGGTGTGCAGAGAGTTTATCTGTTCTTTAGAAAGCGTGAACACCAATCAAATGTTGGTCATTGGAACGGAGTTCATGGTGGGATGACCCCGCTTTGTCTCCCCTAGTTTTTCCTAATACGATGTCTAGGCCTGTGGGCTACGATGAGATAATAGCCCACCCCCACCATAGTTTCTCTTGTTTTTCTTCACATCGCTAAACAAAATCCAGGCCTGTGGACTGCAATGCATACGATGACTGGTGGCATTAGTTTTCCTCAGCGTTATTCTAACACCTTGTTAGGGAAGTAGTTTCTTTCCATAGCTGGAGGAGGGAGAAAAACGGTACCAAATTCTCCGATAGAGGCGACGTTCTCTGTCCCACAAATAACAAACCTGATCGATCGCTTCTTTCCTCAGTCACGGGCGGTTGTGTCACACAACGTTGCTGAGTCTTTGGAGACCAACTCCCTGCTTCTGTAGAGATTGTAGACCTCGAAAACTCTGCTACGCTGGACGGGGATGAGTATGGAGAGCTGTATCTATGCTCCGCTCACTGTGCAGCATCCAGAGCTTGTCCTGCTTAAATCTGTGTGCAATTCAATGGGATTGGATTGGATAAAATGGAATGAGAGAGTTGAATAAGAACTATGAAGTGTCTCAGGAAAGCATTGGTTCTGAAGCGCAGAGTACAGTAAATATAAACTAAATATAAGGGTTAAAAAAAAACTAAACAACTAAAAAAGACAATGTTGCAGAATGGCAGAGGGCGAAGAAGAATTTATAGATGTAAAACGTGAGCAGTTTTATGAAAATGTCAAGCAGCCTCGAGCAGTTATCGTGGGCTCTGGTTGTGGCTTTGACATAAATCTTCGACTCGGACCAATTATTTTGCTAACTTGAGAAGAGACGGAGACGGAGAGAGGTATGTATGAGAGACAAATGAGACTCTCTCTCTCTCTCTCTTTCTCTCTCTGTCTCTCTCTCTCTCTTTTTTTTTCTCTCATTAGGTGTGTGTGGGCGAGGCGTGGGTGAAAAAAGTCGATCGACTAATCCCGGTCTAGGAGGCGACAGCTAATGCTGCGGCTGGGGATGACAGGTTCAAGGGGTAGAAAATTGACTTGATCCCAATTAAAACCATCTTGTCTACGGGTCAATGGCAGCTTAGACCGTAGTCAACTCCCCTGATTTTTTTTGGATTTGATTTTTTTTAACTTTAAAAGAGTTGTTTCGTCTTTTGATACATAATAATTGATTACATTACATTACATTATTATTGCTTTAGGTCCAGCGGACTCTTCCGAGCCAAATCAGGACCGGACAACCCCTGATCCGCATAAAAGATCTGCTGAAACAACCCTAGTGGTAAAACCGAAAGCTCTTCACCAGCCAGTCACTTTACAATAAAGACATCCCACGCAGGGGACGGCTGAGGCTTCACCCCAACTTATCGAACCCCCGTTTACAAAAACAAAATAGAATACAAACATCATTATAAATTATCAACAAAACACATACATATAAAATGCCTACATTGCTAAATAATAACATCATAGGAAGCCCTAGTGACCACCTGGCAGAAAGCGTCCAATATTCCCAAGCTGATCCAACAGACCCCATACACAAATAAGGAGTCTTGTCCCGGAAGAGTTTTCAAGAAAAAAGGTAGGAGACTGGTCTAGCGAAGAAGACGATAGTATAGCAGATTGATAGAACAGAGCAGGAATGAGAAAGAGCAAATGAGAAAGACAGCGACAGTGGGAATTAAAAGCACTAAATTTCCAGAAAGTGGGGATACTATTTATTCTGGAAGGCGCTGCCAAACACCAAGGGTCAGAACTCTCAGAACAAAAAACAGTTTTATTCCAAAGGCTGTCTCATTACTTAATAAATGACATGTGTGTGTGTGTGTGTGTGTGTGTGTGTGTGTGTGTGTGTGTGTGTGTGTTTTGTTTGACCAAAATAATCTCATTTCACATTTGCTGTCGTTTAATGTTAGCATGCATAAGTGTAATTCTATTCATATGTGACTGTGCATTTTTATCCTCATTGTCATTATGATTGTTGTTATTATTATTGTGATGTTTATTCCTTGTTGATTGTAATTGTACACCACAATGTAATTTCTTGTAAAAGATAATAAAGTTGTCTTATCTTATCTTACATGTATCTTATACTGAAACCCCCGGCACCCCAACGGGGGGTTAATAATAATTGATAAGCAAATGTTTGAGTATATCGAGAGAGAGAGAGAGAGAGAGAGAGAGAGAGAGAGAGAGAGAGAGAGAGAGAGAGAGACTCATACATTTGCTAAAGTAGCTTATCAATTATATATATATGATCGTTCTTCTATGGGCTATAGCGCTTTTCCTGCCCAAGAGCTGCCCAAGGCGCAAACAATTGGAAGACCTGCAGGAACAGAAGAAGCACCCAAAGTAAGAAGTGCGAGTGCTGAACTCTTGCGCTAGTTTTGCAAGGTTGTAGGTCTAGACTAGACCTTTTTTGCCGCAGTCGATTATATACGCAGGCAGTGGGCCCGAAAGTGACGTTGAGAACAATATGAGTGTGGGAGGCTGTTGATGGCAGAGGCCAGCAACACACAGCCTGTGCTGGATATAGACCTCTGACCAAGTCGCCTGTTCTTCTATTTGCTTTGTTTTCCAAACGAGGCTTTGCTCGATAGGCCCGTGACGTTACGCAGTTGTGCATTCTTGCAGCAAGTGTGTATATTGTGCGACGTTGGTTCTCTTCTGACTGCGGCAAACCATGAAGTGTCCGTTAAACGATGTGTTCCTCTTGTCAGCCATAGTATCCACTTCTTTTACACCCGTTGGGGTGCCGGGGTATTCTGTAGAAATAGTATCCCCACTTTGTGGAAATGTAGCGCTTTAAATTACCACCGTTTCTGTCATTCTCATTGGTTCTTTCTCGTTCCGGATCTGTTCTTTCAATCTAATATCTTCTTCGCTAGACCAGTCCACCAACACTTTTTCTTGAAAACTCTCCCAAAACTCATTTGTGTATGGAGTCTGTCGGGTCAGCTTGGGGATATTGGACGCTTATCTGCCAAATGGTCACTAGAGCATTCTATGGTATTATTATTTAGCCATTTAATATTTATGTGGTTTTTGTTAATATTTTATAATAATGTTTATATTCTATTTTGTTTTTGGTAGACGGAGGGGTGGGGGGGGGGGGTTTCGATAAATTAGAGTACAGCCTCAGCGTCCCGTGCATGGGATGCCTTAATTGTAAAGTGACCGGCTGGTGGAGTGCCTTCAGTGTTACGGTTAGGGTTGTTTCTCCAGATCTTTTATGCAGATCGGGGGTGAGTCCTCTTTCAACCAAGTGATGGTACTGAAATGGCTCTTTGCAGTCCGCTGGACCCTATAAACAATGACTTACTAACCTACCAACCAACCAACGTATTGGTCTATATATTTTGGTGTGAGGCAGGTCGTCTGTTGAGAACGCTTGGATATTAGCGCTATGTAAGTTCCTTATTCATTCATGGATTACGTCAGCCATTCACTTACTCTTTCACTCGCTCATTTAGCGAGCGTTGTGGCAGCGTGGTGTAAGGCGGAACTAACTTGCCTTGTCCACAGGCTAGAAACCAGTGGTGCCTGACAGATAATAATAATAATAATAATAATAATAATAATAATAATAATAATAATAATAATAATAATAATAATAATAATAATAATAATAATGATGTTCGTCATTTGTAAGGCGCCTTAGCCTAAGGATCAAGGCGCGCAAGAGGTTGGGGGAATGGGAAGACAAGACAGACAAAACTGGACAAAAGATACATAATATACATATGTCCAAAATACAGTTGAACAACTATGAAAAACACAAGCACGCACACCTGCTTACACTCTCTTGTAAATGATTAATTGAAATATTCCCTAAAAAGGTATGTTTTTAACTGTGATTTAAAAGAGGACATGGAGGAAGAATGTCTAGTCTTGTATGGAAGGGAATTCCAGAGTTGAGGACCAAAGACAGGTGTGAGATCGATCCCGCCTCTAAACGTTATGTTTCTCCCAATATTATTTACTTTCAACTCGGGCAACGTCTCGGGGGTTTTCTCTGGGTACTCCGGTTTGCTACCCCAGCAACATTTAAATAGATTTTTAAAAATAAAATAAAATAAATAAAAAACAAAATTAATATAGATTTGGTTTCGGCACGCCACTTCGCCTTCCCCAGGGGCGGAGGCCCCGAATTTTCCGATAAAAAGGGACAATAAAGTGTCCCCCCCAAAAAAGAAGTCAAAATCAATCATTTCTGACACGCCAGTGCAAAGTCAGTGTTGAGTTACGGGCATTCGCAGCGTTTGGCTGGTGAACTACTTATAAGGTCTAAACCTTTTCATGTCTAACCGTTTAATGTCTTAATTTCTTGGGATGTCTTAACTGACCCAACATGAATGTACAAAGAGCCCTCACAACTCGTTAGACATGAAGGTACCACTGTAGAAATTGTGTCATGCGGCGAGATCTCATTTTAAGCAATCAGGATTTAGACATTAAAGGACGACGCAGGTTGGCTAAAATGAACTTGGAGTTGTGAGATATTATTTTCCCATCGCTATCACCAATCTCCAGGTGGGTCAGCGCCCAGTCTTTTGAGTTTCATTAACGGCTCCAGTTACATTCTTATGTATAAACAGCAAACACTTATCTACACTTGATATGGGGAGAACGTGCTATTGATTCTTACACACGCCAACCCGCCCACATGTATGCAGCAATGGTGTTAAGAGGGAGAGAGAGTGAGAGTGAAGGGAGGGGGTGGTGGTGAGTAAGCGTACGGGATGGAAAGTGAGAGTTGTTGTTGTTTGTTGTTGAGGGAGGGGGTGGTGGTGAGTAAGCATACGGGATGGAAAGTGAGAGTTGTTGTTGTTTGTTGTTGTTTGTAGATTATAGTCACACGACACTTTCGCATATAGGTGACTACTGGACCGATTTATACTGACACCAGCGGGCCAGTTGTTGGTAAAGGGGAAAATAATATGATCACACGTTGACCAATCCGGGATTCGAACCAGCGACCTTTCGGTTACCAGCAAGACGCTCTTACCAACTGAGCTACCCGGCCCCTGAGAGTGAGAGTTTAGACTACACGATTAGATAATGAACATGACACCTTGATTGTGAGCTAGTTCTCTATTTCTCTCCACTCCGCCCCCTTTCCCCACCCCACCCCCTCCACCCCAGAAGATAACAATGGTGTGGTCAAGCTGTTTTGTTTATTTGCTGACTGCAAGGTCCGTGACTAATGATCACTCTGTAGCACTTGGTAGACGGACGCAATTCAATTACGTACAAAGAACGATTTTGGAATGATCCAGCAGATGGAATTTTCTTGCTCATTCAGTACTTCGTCATAGACAAATCGCCCATTTCACAGTGACTACAAACATTGAATAATAGCCCAATCAATTCCAGCAACCTTGCAACATTGGGAGTGAATAATAGCCCAATCAATTCCAGCAACTTTGCAACCTTGGGGTAAGCTGATAGTGATAGGTCGAATCCCATGTAGCACTCGTGAGATAGGGTCTAACGTCGATATATTTCACTATTAAATAGGTCTCACCCTCTGAAATTTTTATCGCTTTTCAGTCTCTCAAAGACGGTAATGTCCCTCCACCAGGAAACAGCTTGAAAGTTCAAAAGCCGGATAGATGAAACACGGCAGTTTAACACAGTATTTTGCTGGAGCGGTCGTCGGAAAACTAACGCGACGTAGCTAAGACGTAGCTAAGGAAAATGCCTCGCTTGGTCTCGGACACGACGTAACGACACAACTTCACAATATTATTAATAGCTACTTATAAGAAGAGGGAACACTGAGTTATTTTTGTTGTTGTTGTTGTTGTTGTTTTCTCTACATACAAGTACTACTATATGGACAACTCTCCCCGCAGACCCCCTCCAGATCCGACAGGCTTGTCAGCTGCCGCGCGAGGACTGAGAGATTCCGCCGGTCCTCTCTTCCGAGCGTCATTCGACTCACAAACGCTATTCTCTGACTTTATGAAATCCGATTAGTCAGTCAGTCAGTCAGTGTGATAAATTTAGCTAGTCAGCCAGAATTATTATTGTGAAGTTGTCCTGCCCATACGTCGTAGCTGAGACCAGGCGAGGCGTTTCCCTCAGTCTCAGCTACGCTGAATCTATATCACGTGTTTGTAGACTTCAAGAAAGCGTTTGACGGAGTCTGGCATGCAGCTATGTGGGCAACCATGAGAGCGTTCAACATCAGCTCCAACATTATTGAAGTCATCAAAAGCCTAGACAGGGTTACCAGTGCAGTCCTCCACAACAGCGCCATCTGGAACTGGTTCAGAACAACAATCGGCGTGCGTCAGGAATTCCTACTCTCTCTAACACTCTTTAACATCTTCCTGGAGCGCATCATGTCGATGCCCTTACAGATCACGAAGGCCCATTCAGAATAGGGGGTAGTTGTCCAGCACCATGGCGCTTGGTACAATAGCTTCAAACGTGCACAGGATTATTTCCTGTTCGGATGTTGCTCAGTAGTGAGCGGCGTAGCTGCAGCTATGTTCCTTCGCCACCCTCCCCACCCCACCTCCCCCCTCCCCTCCCCGCCCTCGCTCTCATGCTCTCACACAGCTGTTCTCGCTACATTGGTGTGAAACTTTCACACGATTATCTCCCGTTCAAATGTCGCTCATTAATATTCAGATATTGTCCTTGTTAGTGTGTTTCTTTTTTTTTTCCATCGAGAAATCAAGATTTGCAAGCCTTCAACTGTATCTCCAGCCAGCCACACCTACATAGCCAATAAGAACTAAGATTTTCAAAAGTGTTTAATGTTGTTGGCGGTGTTGTCGCTGGGCTTTATCCCAAAGAAGCCAAAGGAAAACATGGATAGGATAGGCCACTATCTCAACTATCTGGAAGCATATAGATAGATAGATTAGATTAGATTAGATAGATAGATAGATAGATAGATAGATAGATAGATAGATAGATAGATAGATAGATAGATAGATAGATAGATAGATAGATAGATAGATAGATAGATAGATAGATAGATAGCTAGATAGATAGATAGATAGATAGATAGATAGATAGATAGATAGATAGATAGATAGATAGATAGATAGATAGATAGATAGATAGATAGATAGATAGATAGATAGATAGATAGATAGATAGATAGATAGATAGATCTGATTAGCCAATGTATAGATACAGCTTTGTCCGTCGGTGTAAAATTGAAATTGCAAATATTACGTTATGTGGTGAAGTTAACCTAGACGGTGCTAGTCATCTTACTGTTTCACTACTTTCCATGCATAGTGGCTGTGTCAAGTCAAAGAACGTACAGCTGTACGTTCTTTGGTCAAGTTTAGGTTCATAATAGAGGTCGGCGAGTTCTGTTTCACACTGTCCATGGTGTAGTGTTGTACTTTCGCTGCCGGTTTATTATTATTATTATTTTTTTAGTTTGATCTTGTAAAATGGTGATAACTATTTTGTGTGTGCTGAGAACCAAATCAAATCAACTCAATCTTTAATTTAATGTCTGTTCACACATTTAGGTGATATTAGACATTGAAAATGTAACTTTTAAAACACTTTAACTATTTAAAAACATAATTTCAAAACAGTCTATAAAAGTCTACCAACAGGAGATTTAGCAATAACTTTCACAGTGTCTGTAACATTGGGATGATATAGAACCATGTCTACAGAATGTCCATATTCAGTTATGCTATGTCCATTTACTTTAAATATATATAGCTTAAAACTGACCAATAACTTAAAACTGAGTGTGCTGAGAAAGCGGACTCAATCTTCACCTGATTGGCAACAACAAATATGTTCCAACCCGAAGGAAGTGAAAAACCAGGTCAACTCGCTACATATGCATCAGCCATACCGAAAGTCTTGTAACGTTTCACTGGGAAGAAAATAGTCTTACGTCTTCTGTCTCGTGCCGTGTAGGACCATCGCCGGTATTTTATCGAAGGATGGGTGGAGCGTTTATGTGTGGGTGGGTTGGGGGGGGAGAGGGGAGGGAGTTTGACCTGGGTTATCAGGTAGTAGTAGGGATATGGCCTGCTGACTTAATTGGAAGGCTCGGGAAGGTATAAAATAAAATGTTCGAGGTTCTGAGATCCCGAACCTTGGACCCGAAAAAAAAAGGTTCTGCAACCTAGGTTCGGGATCTGAGAACCGTGAAAGAAAAGGGTTTGAACCTTACCGAAGCTTTCACGAACCTTCCAACGAAGACATGCCAGTAGTGAATCTGGCGTTATAAGGATCACGTCTTTACCTGCAGGACACGTGTGAGAGTAGCCCCAACAGACTTGGCTTGTTATCAGCACGTGCAGTTTGTCACATGCAAGCTATCGCGGTTTGCTGAAGAGAGACGGCTGTGTAAACTTGCACAAACTTACGTGTATACTATCGTGTACGTGCCATGTATACTATCATGTACCTGGGTGCCAGATAACTAGCTTTACTGGTGGAGCCTGCAGGCGTTCGTCTTTCAGAGGTCGCCGGTTACATCCTGTTTTTTCTTTGTGCAGCGTTTTCACTTTCTTCCTGCCTTTCCTCTCCTCAGATCAAATCAAAATCGAAGTATCCTTTATTCCATAAAAAGTAAAATTCATGGTACACTTGAAGAAATGCCTATACAACTCACGCGCATACCAGGTAAGATCAATAAACATTAGTCAACTTAACACTCATTTGTACACACGCTCTCTGACGTCATAGAAAGTTCTACAGACACCAAAAATGTGATCATCTGTTACTGAATAGATTGGAATTTTCGGTCAGTCGTGTTAAACAGAAAGTTACCAGTATTGCTACAATACTATGGACTAACGGAAACAAACATATTTTATGCCAGGCTTTTTTCTAGCAACAGCATTAAAGCACATCAAAGGTAAATTCATGCTGTACTGGCACTCTTTGTAGCTCAACGCAATATTCTAATTATCGTGTGTGTCTCATTCGTAATTGTTACCACGCCTTTCACATATTGCCTCAACGGCAGTTTAAAGAACCAGGACTAGGTCATTGTTACTTTGATTCTTGGTCTCTATCACAGATACTGCTCTGGCTAACTCAGATGCTTCTGCTCTTTACCATAAAGTTCATTCACAAGTTTACACGACTTCGTGGGGTGCTGTTAACGCCGCTGACTGAGGTCTAGGTTTAAAAAATATAAAGAAAGAAATAACTAAATAAAAATTTAAAAAAAAAAACACGTTTTCTTATTAAAAAAATAGTTACAGGTTGACATGGGGAAGGGAGGGAGATTACCCTCGGTGTCCTGAAACGTCTCGTAGCTAAGTCACTTCAGTTCGTTCCACGCGGGGTTTGAACCCCGAGACCTTTTACCTAGGAAACCAGCTCACTATGAATTAGGCCACCCTCTTCTTCTTCTTTTTTTTCTTCTCCTCCTCTTCCTCCTATTTTCCTTTTTTTCCGTCTTCTTCATAGAATACATAAAGCTGTCATTTACTCGTAAACTAAAAAATAATGGAGGTTGTTGGCCTGACTGTTGCCTGTCTTCATCCGTCTGTCTCGCTTTACTGCACAAACGCACAAGTCATTCTGAGTGTCAGAGGTCTGAGTCAGGCTGGTTAAAGCCAAGGACTCGGCAGTCGCTGAGGTGTGATACTATTGTGTCCGTATGGACAGCCTGTAAACTAGATTTCTCAGCCTCCCATCTTGTTTGGGTTACTGGTTTGAATTAAAATTATAGTCCACACCTGTCGCTCTCCATTTACTGCTCAGTGTTATAATATTAACAATGGAGGTGTGCTTCACTATATCATAATCATCATTATCATCATCATCATCATCATCGTCGTCGCCGTTATCATCATCATCATCATCATCATCATCATCATCATCATCTTCTTCTTCTTCTTCTTCTTCTTCTTCTTCTTCTTCTTCTTCTTCTTCTAACATCTTCAAACTTCTTCTTCTTCTTCTGTTTCGCAGGCTATTTGGTCGTATTAGTCATCGATCGTTATCTTTTTCCCCCGTACGTTTATCTTTATTATTATTATTATTATTATTATTATTATTATTATTATTATTATTATTATTATTATTATTATTATTATTGTAGTAGTAGTAGTAGTAGTAGTAGTAGTTAGTAGTAGTAGTAGTAGTAGTAATAGTAGTATTTGTGTGTGTTAAATTATGTACGTTTCATTTAACCCTTGATCTCATTCGTTATGCTAAAAGCCTAACACACCTCATTACAACTACTCTTTCTCTCTCTCTCATCCTCCCTCTCTCTCTCTCTCTCTCTTTCTCTCTCTCTCTCTCTCTCTCTCTCTCTCTCTCTCTCTCTCTCTCTCTCTCTCTCTCTCTCTCTCTTGCATCTCCTTGTTTTCCTGGAGCTGGCCAGGCGTGTTGTATGCTGCACTGCAGGTAGAGAATTTGTATTACTGTGGAGCTGGGAGCCGGGTAGTAGTCTAGATAGAGAAAGTTTGTTGTTCTCCTCGTTTGGCAAGCCTCGTGCTTCACAAGTGATGCTCGATAAGCGTTTGAAACCACTCGGCCGTTCTTTCTTCTGTCTGTTTCGCTGGAAACTAGTTCTACCCGAAATTCGTGTGTAATGGTCAACGCTGGAAACCTTTCTCCGCTACGCCAAACATCGTGTAATAGAAACAAATAATAATTTACTTGTGCCGAGCGTAGCTGGTTACACATTCTGTCGAACTCAAAGTGTGTCTGTAATTGAGAAATATTTTCAAAACCTTATTGCACACCAGTAGTAGTAGAGCGGCACTCTGAAAATTGTGGCTTTGAATATCGAATGCTGATGGGGCTGCTGCAGCAGGAAATCAACTTTAGTTGTTCTACTCGAAACCTTATTTAAGGTTGAGATCTTATTGAGTGACATTTAACCACCAGTTGTTATCGTTTCACAATTTTTTTTTTGGACACAGTGTGTGAAAAAAACTGTTTTTTTTCCCAAGTGCCAGTTCTTTATGAATCTAAAATCACTCCGTGCAAAAGGCGCGAAGCGAAACAAAGCGGATCACTAAAAAGGTGATGTAAAGCATTGGAAGTACGTATAGTCTGGCATTTGGCAAAGTGGAATAGGGTAAGGTTGAAATATTTACAGAAACGGTGGTATTACATTACATTACATGGTTATTGCTTTAGGTCCAGCGGACTCTTCCGAGCCAAATCAGGACCAGAGAGACGTTATCTTAAAATGTTATAAAAGTGGTTCAAATCTTAAAATATATACCTGTTACTCTTAAATATTCAAACAAACTTTTACATGACACCTCTTGAAAAGTCTTCTTTAAAACTGATGTATTAAAAATATGTTCTCTTTCCTCAATCAAATCACCAAATTCGGTCTTATTAAGAAAATCCAAAACAAAACGACATGATTTATATGCGATAAAAACACGGTGGTATAGTTTTAAACTTACAAGTCTTTTTGTTTGTCTCACATTTTCAGCTTTGGTTTTGGTGACACACAGTTTGTACGCTAAGCTCTATAGGAGGAGGTTTCTGTCTACTGTTTGTCTTAGATGATGGTGCGCACACTGAGTAGCTGAGACCTGTCTTAGATGATGGTGCGCACACTGAGTAGCTGAGACTACACGAGGTTTACGTTGGCCTCTCCTCTAGCTTGTGTAAGAGCGAAGCTTAAGTGCCTTGTCTGTTACGCTGTGTGGATGCTAGTGTTAAAAGTATCCACGTTGACCATGCACCCCCTATACAGATCATTTCAGCAGACACAGTGAATGTTGCCCCACTGAAAAAATCTTACAACGAAAAAATAACTCTTCGGAAAAAATAGTTTGTTCTTTTTAAAGGAATAAGTTCCGTAGTTTCTTGTGCCTATTAAATAGCAATGACTAGCCAAAAATTGCATAGATCTATCAAAACGAGTAATAGAAAGAACCCGTCACAACAATTTGCTCATAAGGTTTTTCGTTTTAGGTTGATAAAATAGACCCTGCTCTACGCCAGGCACCAAAGACGCGCGCTTCAAGCCGCGTGGTTCGTTCAGAACTAGGGTCAAAGTTTACACGGCAGTACCGTTAAAAACGGGATAAAAATCACTCCAGGTTAGATCCGATTTGGAACGTTTAAACTTTAGCGGTTGGTTTGAGCCACGAGAAGCCATTTTATCATTGTTTAATGGAAAAGCCACTTTATCATTGTTTAATGGAAAAGCCACTTTATCATTGTTTAATGGAAAAGCCACTTTATCATTGTTTATCAATGTTTAATGGAGAAGCCACTTTATCATTGTTTAATGGAGAAGCCACTTTATCATTGTTTAATGGTAAAGCCACTTTATCATTGTTTAATGGAGAAGCCACTTTATCATTGTTTAATGGAGAAGCCACTTTATCATTGTTTAATGGAAAAAGCCACTTTATCATTGTTTAATGGAAAAGCCACTTTATCATTGTTTAATGGAAAAGCCACTTTATCATTGTTTAATGGAAAAGCCACTTTATCATTGTTTAATAGAAAAGCCAAAAGCCACTTTATCATTGTTTAATGGAAAAGCCACTTTATCATTGTTTAATTTAAAAAGCCACTTTATCATTGTTTAAAGGAAAAGCCACTTTATCGTTGTTTAATGGAAAAGCCACTTTATCATTGTTTAATGGAAAAGCACAATGCCAGTTCTAGGGTAACCCCGTTTTGGACAACAGTAAACAAAGCCTTCCAACTGGGGGTGGGGGGTTGGGGAGGGGGGGGGGTTAATTTTTTCGGTCAGCTCGGCCTACCGTGTGTCTTCAACACCACGTGCTTTCTTTTGTCTGGGTGAGTTTGGGAATTGATTTGTTAAGCGTGTGTGATCCAATCCGGCGGTTTTGAAATAGGTAACAATATTATATAGTTTGGCGTTGTAGTCGGTGATAAATTAGTGCTTGTTGGTATTGTTACTGTTGTTCAGTCCCCTATTCGCGCTTGTGACGCGGGACTTTAATTTACCCACCTACCCTGTTACTGTTTCTTTTGGATCTGCTTCAGTAGTTGTATTTAGAAGAACAAAAAGTTTAGGAAGATTGTGAGAAATTGTGTTGTGAAAAAGTTGTGATCTTTTGAAAAAAAAAAGGTTCTATGAAGATCGGTTAAACACAATTTTCTGTTTCTCGCGCATGCACGCACACACATACACACACAGAGGTAAGCAAACAACACATTGCCTATGCATACACACACGCGCGCGCGCACTCACACACACCGTGCACAGGTCAGTAGATACAACAATGCCAGAACGTAGATGTCAACTGATCAGACCAAGAACGCTTGCTATGCGAGCACCTCTGGACTTCCAGATGTACAGCATGAGAAGTTACCGAGTTTCAAACGAGAGAGGGAGGGGAAGAGAGAGGTTTGATTTATTATCGTCGTTTTGGCGATAAGCCCATATTGTTGTGCACGAGCTGACGTGTACCGTATATGCGTACAGGCATCCCTCGTTGAGAAAGAGAGAGAGAGAGAGAGAGAGAGAGAGAGAGAGAGAGAGAGAGAGAGAGAGAGAGAGAGAGAGGTTACTTTTGATAGAACAATAATTCACCAAGCTACACTTTATATGGATATCACTTGTTTGAACGTTTCCTGGAATTACCGAGGCCTTTAACGAGCAGCGCGAAGTTCACAGAGGGATTCTGGAACAGCTTGGGAACAACTGGTGCAATGTTTCTTCAACACTCCATCAATAAATATCACAGGAATTATTTCCACGTAGGCAGAAGAATGTATAATGTTCTGGCGGTAATTATAATCAGGTGATTCGTTTATTTCAAGATAAATCGTTAAATTTTTTCTCTATATAATTATTGGAGAGAGAGAGAGAGAGAGAGAGAGAGAGAGAGAGAGAGAGAGAGAGAGAGAGAGTTTGTGTGTGTGTGTGTTTCAGAGAAGGTGGAAGAACTTGCGTTCTTACCATAAAGACCTCAGAGATGGCTATGTTCTTTCGCGAAGACAAAAAGATTTTGTGGTCCTGTTCATAACAAAGTGTTCATTTAGACAAGAGAAGCTTGATGAGCGTAGTCATTACAAAGCTTTGATCTCTTGTACGTTACGTAGCTGGGTGGTAACATCTGCTGTTTGTCATCTTCGGCATTGTTGTCTTTGAAGTAGGCTTATCAACCACAGTGCTAGGGTAAGGTAATTACTATCTCACGGAATTTCATATCATGGACTGTTGATATATAGAGAGAGAGAGAGAGAGAGAGAGAGAGAGAGAGAGAGAGAGAGAGAGAGAGAGAGAGAGAGAGAGAGAGAGAGAGAGAGAGAGTTCAGACTTCAGACTTCAGAACTTTATTTTAAAAGGTTAAGATTTTAGGCATGAGCCTATTCTTACAATGAGAGAGAGAGAGAGAGAGAGAGAGAGAGAGAGAGAGAGAGAGAGAGAGAGAGAGAGAGAGAGAGAGAGAGAGAGAGAGACCCCCAGACATAGACATAGAGACAGAGAGAGAGACAGAGACACGGACAAAGAGACAGACAGAGAGAGAGAGAGAGAGTTTTCACTACGCGGTATGCACGAATTATGTTCACAAACAGAACCTCTCGCGCCTGCAGTATATTTTCGTCATCCAGAGGTATATGCAACTTTTATTCACAGCTGCATAGACATAATTTGCAGTCTCCGCTACTTGCAATGATTTGTGTTGTGAAGGTTATATTTAGTGTATTCTTTTAATATTCACGCTTTGAAATAGTCGGGGTGAATCAGAACGAGCCAAGTGCCGGTCGGTCGTTTTATTGTACTTCCGAGCTCAGGGATTTTTTGGGTTAGCTGACGTGGTCTATCGAAAGGTATTGCATTGCATACAGCAGTACAACAACAGCAACTGCCGATGTCTGTCAATGTCAAATAGTGATGCAGCTTTTAATCAAAATCGGACACAGGCACAATTTTTATATATTTATATATGTTGAACGTTGTTGTGCTGTTTGGTGACAGTCTGCCGCTGCGGTGTGGTTGCGGTGCTTAGTGTGATGTGTCTATGGAAGTTAAAGTTTCCGCCATTTTACTGTTGAGAAAAATGTTATTGATTGATCAGTGATAATGTGATATATACATAATTTTATGTTATAGTAGGGTGGGTTTTTCTTCTTTTTCTCTGTCGGACTGTCCTTTTATAAGGAATCTTATGTTATTCTTTTATTGTAGGGTGTTTATTTCTTCTTCTGTTTCTCTGTCGCACTGTCCTTTTACACAAAAACTGTCACACCACACACCGTGATGTCCTTGTATTTGTGGGGACAACAAATATATCTTGAATCACGAATTTTCCTCTGTGCGTATGCGATGAAAGTGTGTGAGGACTTTGGTGAAGAAAGGGATTTGATGCTCGTTAGCCATCTTGGTTTTGTTGGCGCCCAAATGTAACAAGCGACGTTACCGGTTGATAGGATACTTATCGCCGATCGTTACCTGTTGATAGGATGCTTATCGCCAATCGTTACCTGTTGATAGGATGCTTATCGCCGATCGTTACCCGTTGATAGGATGCTTATCGCCGATCGGTACCTGTTGATATGATGCTTATCGCCGATCGTTACCTGTTGATATGATGCTTATCGCCGATCGTTACCTGTTATGATGCTTATCGCCGATCGTTTTGGGAGGGGGAAGGGTTCCGATATATTTTATTATTTTTGTTATTTATCATTCATTATAGCGCTTTTTCAGCTCAAGAGCTGCTCATGGCGCGGTCGATACTGGATCTAACACAGCCCGCCCGAGGCGCCCACATGCGGCCTAGGGCGCACAGTCCAAGGCTCAGATGACTGAGCACTATCCTAGGGGAGGAGGGAAAACATTAAACAGAAACAACCTTCAAACTAATAGCAACAGTAAGATGGCCAGTGCTCACAGCCAATGTTTTCTGTCCGGGCCACCGGGAATACGATCTGCAACCTTTGTAACACGAGTTCGCCGCTCTACCAACTGAGCTATCCCGCGTTATGACAGGCAGACGATTATCACTGTCGTAGTTCAGAACCTGAATCCATGTACTTTAGTCTGATTTTATTTTGATTAAATCGAATTAATGGAGTTGGATGAAATCTAAAATAAACCTACGACTGAAAGAGTAACTTGAAGTGAGCTGTGTTACTGTTAACAGCGTGTGTGCATCAAGGAAGAATCGAATACGAGTAAAATACTTTTAAAAATATAAATATTTTTAACCAGATCAAGTATTATTTCCATGTACTTTCATGCTTCCATAAATACCATGCTAAAGATTAACACCGACCCTGCTGCAAATGTTCGATTGTTTTCACGCTCAGTTTCCCTCCCCCACTCCCCCGTTCCCTCCTCCCCTCCATCCCCTCCCCCCTCTTTCCCCTCCCCCCGCTTCCCCTCCTCCAAATACAAATTGTAATGCTCAGTTGTTCGGTCGGTCGTCCGCATGTCTTGATCCACTTCAGGCAGTCGATCTAGATGACAATACTTTCCAAGCTTTTCAAATGGAATAAACTGTATCCCTGCACATCTTTCAGGATAGCAGGCGTCAGCTTTGCATGTTCCTCATACCCAAGGCTTTACTGTTTGCATCTTTTGCACTATGCAGAATAAAGCCGAGTCGCCAAGTTTGTTGTACAAACCAAGAGAGGTAACTCTTTAACGAACAAGGACTAGGCCTATTTAAGGAATATAGGCTTTGACTACAATATCCCTGTTCTTCGTGGACAACACACTAAGTGTAGAGCTTTTTTTCTCTTAATTATCCCTTTTTGTTCCTCTTTCCAAAGACTTTCTATGGTCGTGTTTCTGTGCTGAATACAAACGACGAAAGCTTCTTCTTGCTAAAGGGACGTAATTTGACCACACACCGTTCACAGATCCCTTTAACGTTCACAGTTAATGTTGCCCACACTGAATAAAATTAGGTTGCAATCACACCACCACCACCACCACCACCAACAACAACAATAATAAAACCATTTTGGAAGTATTAAACTTGTTGTTTAAATCAATAAATTCCGTAGTTTTGTGTGCCTATGAACAGCAATCGCTCTATAGCGCTAAGACTATCAACTAGTAGAGCGTATTGCTGCACCATTAAACAGGGAAGTCGCTCCCTGTCAGAACAGAAACAGAAAATTCAAACTTGAACTGTTGGTTTGAGCGACGAAAGCCCACTTAATCATTGTTTAATGCAATAACAATAGGAATTTTAGGGTAAACCCCTTTTTGCCCAAAGAAATAAAATACATATATATATAATATTCGACTTTGGGGGATCCTTTAAAGTAGATAATGGGTTGCCTAAACCCATTACTTCACTTACATTACAACTTGGCTTTTCCTCCAGTACACTCACCCCCTCCCTCACCCCTCCCCACTCTCGCGGTGCCCAACCTCCTCTCTTCTTTCTTCTGGTTCTAGGTCAAAGCTCATTGTTTTGCTGCCTAAGGTTGTCAGGTCGGCATTTCATGGAGAATGTTATTTTTATCAATATTGCTACTAGGGATATTTGGTGCCAACTTTTGTTTCAGCCTTTCCTAAAATTGATCGATTGTTCTCATTCCTTCCTTCCTTCTTTCCTTCCTTCCTTCCTTTATTCCTTCTCCTCGCCCCCCTGCTTATTCTCTTCAGCACCGGCAACATTCATTGGCCGGACTAATCAAATTCTTATGTTTCACGCCAGCGCCAGCGTATTTAGACTATCGTGTGCGTGGAACTCGATGTGTGTAGATGCAATAGACATGAAACTCGATCACGAGGCCATTGATTTGACACCAAAGCCAATCAGCTTGACCGTTAGGTTAGCCGACCGCCCTCATTGATATCACTCACACACACACACACACACACACACACACACACACACACACACACACACACACACACACACACACGCGCGCGCACACACACAAATCTATTTCTCACTCTCACTTATACACACAATAATGATGAAGGAGGAGGCTGTCCACTTATCAACAAAAATAAATTATGATGTTAGCGTAAAAGAAGTCGAGTTAGAATAAGGAGAACAGCAGACACCTATTGTACAATCAGTGTGTCCATTTGAAGCAGGATAGAAACAATTACTGACCAGAGCAAGTTTGTGGTCAGATCGGGTTGTGTGTTCGGGACGAAACCAAACTAATGTTTATCTAGAGTCTGATTAACAGTTATCTCTACAGGCGTCTTTAGGGGAGCGGGCTTTTGATTTGAACACATTACCTCTACATGAACTCTACTCACAGGCTGTAGTCTTGTTGTTGTCCTTCTTCTTCTTGCCTTGTTGTGTTGTTGTTGTTGTTGTTGTTGTTGTTGTTGTTGTTGTTGTTTTTCTTCTTCTTCCTGGGGATGCCTGGGATTTCTGTATAAATAGTACTGCATTGCTAAATAATAATACCATTGGACACCCTAGTGACCATTTGGCGGAAAGCGTCCAATATTCCTAAGTTGACCCAACATACCTCATACACAAATGAGGAGTTTTGGAAGAGTTTTAAAGAAAAAAGGTAGGTGACTGGTCTAGTGAAGAACATAGTATAGTAGATTGATAGAACAGAGTAGGAATGAGAAAGAACAAAGGAGAAAGACAGCAACAGTGGGAATTTAAAGCACAAATTATCCAGAAAGTGGGGATACTATTTGTACAGAAATTGACTACTATATGCTTGGGGTTTGTGTATGTACTCGTTGGAATGTACTTCCCCCGTTACTTTTGTTTCCTACGATTACACTTTTTTTTCTCGCTATGTGTATGTGGGTTTTATAATTGTTCTAAATGTTTTTCTTTTGATGACTGTGTGAACTGGTGCCACGATGTCCAGCCTTGTTATTTGGTTATGGATCATTTAATGTGATGTAGTTTTATTGCTGACGTGTACTAACCCTAATTTCTTTGTTATTTCATGCCGGTCGTTTGCTGTCTTTAGTACATTGTGTACCCCGACCCCCTCCACACCGGGTGCCGGGAGTTTCAGTATAAATAGTATCCCCACTTTCTGGAAATTTAGTGCTTTAAATTCCCACTGTCGCTGTCTTTCTCATTTGCTCTTTCTCATTCCTGCTCTGTTCTATCAATCTGCTATACTATCGTCTTCTTCGCTAGACCAGTCTCCTACATTTTTTCTTGAAAACTCTTCCGGGACAAGACTCCTTGTTTGTGTATGAGGTCTGTTGGATCAGCTTGGGAGTATTGGACGCTTTCTGCCAGGTGGTCACTAGGGCTTCCTATGATGTTATTATTTAGCAATGTAGGCATTTTATATGTATGTGTTTTGTTGATAATTTATAATGATGTTTGTATTCTATTTTGTTTTTGTAAACGGGGGTTCGATAAGTTGGGGTGAAGCCTCAGCCGTCCCCTGCGGGGGATGTTTTTATTGTAAAGTGACTGGCCGGGAGAGAGCTTTCTGTTTTACCACTAGGGTTGTTTCAGCAGATTCTTTATGCGGATCGGGGGTTGTCCGGTCCTGATTTGGCTCGGAAGAGTCCGCTGGACATAAAGCAATATTAATGTAATGTAATGTAACCCCCTTCACTCCCCCACTCTGGCTATACTGCCCCCTGGGCTAGGAGCATCGTTCATCATGTTGGTAAGTTGTGGTGTGTGTAATCAAAGGACAAAGATCCAAAAGGGGAGATCGAGATGGAGGGTGGGTGGGGGGGAGACTTGGAACTAGTATTATCTTCCTAGACTTTGGCCTATCTTGGTGTAGGGTACCGGGTGGGCCATACCTAATGCTTGGCCACAGCAGTCACAACAGACTTACCACGGGACAGCACCTCGCGGATTGAGTGCAGTAATCTGCTATCCAAGGGAAAGTAATCGGCATGGGCAGGACGTGGTGGGCGGACATCGCTAACGTGTTTGCCTGCTTAGTATAAACAAGGACTAACTAACAAACGGCGCTCTTTGATCCTGATCGGTTCCTTAAATGAAAGCGCGGTGAGGTTTCCATACAGATGGTATGGTCCTCCTGAGCGCATACTACTTAATGGTGTAAAACAAAGGTTCTAACGGGTTGTTTGTTATAAGGACGACAAGAGGAAACAGTATAGTGGAGTTTATGAGATGGCTTGCGCGCAGCGCTTGTTTTCGGAAGTTTGTTGATAACTCTGAACCTAATGATGAGATCGGATGAGAGTATAAACCGAGGTCTAGTCTGTGTCGCATACATTCCATCATAACGGACCTTAAAGATCCTGACGCTCATGTCCTAGACGGGTGAGTGCCGGTGACAAGAACACACCCAGCATGCACCTAGGTACTTCTCCCCCATCCCTGGCTTCCCAGGATTGTGCTCAGTTGTCTGGAGCGTTATTACGATGCGCATAAAGGCTGCAAGTTGGCGCCTCGGGCGGCTTGAGTTAGAACCTGTATCGGCTAGCGCCTTGAGCAGCTCTTGAGCTGGAAAAGCGCTATATAAGAACGATTAAATAATAATAATAATAATAATAATAATAATAATAATAATAATAATAATAATAATAATAATAATAACAATAATAATAATAATAAGAAGAAGAAGAAGAAGAAGAAGAAGAAGAAGAAGAAGAAGAAGAAGAAGAAGAAGAAGAAGAAATAATTGTTTGTGTACGAGACGTACTCCGTGTGTCCTTGTTTGTGCTGGATGGCGCCCTATCACCGCTTTGATGAGATGTGCATGACACTGGCTAGATAGACCTTCAAATGCTGCGCTTGTTGTGCATGGAGGGGTTGGTTTCTCTTGCGACTCTGTCGTACGGAACAGTATTTTACCACCAGCAGACTTCTTCAATGGTGCTAGCACAAGCAGTATAATGTTTTAAATTCGGCAAGAAATCGGCTTGTTGATAGTTGATCGGATTGTTGTGTCTGCTCTTATACACATAGAGGCGAAAAAGAAAGAAAACGAAAAAAAAAAAGAAGAAAGAAACCACAAGAGAAGAAGAAGAGTGTCGAGATTGAAGAATGTTGAGGAGTAACTTATGGTTGAAGGAGTTTTAGTGTTGGCGCGCCACGTTATAAATCAACTGTAACATTGTGTCTGGGTGTTAAAACTGCTGTTTGGAGAACAGAGTAGGAACATATACGGCCTTACTTAAATTTACCACGTGTGATTCCTTTGTATAGCTCATGTAAATGAAAGTGCTTACTTTGTATTTTCGTTATTCCGTTTTAACAAGATCAGATTAGACAAAAACTTTTATTATCAACCCAGACAGAACGGCTTTTGTTTTATTTCTTCTCTTTTTTTCTCTCTCAGTTACTGACAGTGATAATAAATATGTGGAGTTGCAATCAGAGTTTTGACTAGTGTAGGCTCGTTGTTGTTATTTGAGCGATGACGTGGGGTTTTTGGAGGTAGCGTTGTTGTTAGGCCATCTACTTCTTCAGAGAGCGGCTGAAAAAAACCCAAACTAATTGAGTGATGAAGGCTGTGAGGATATTATATTTTCCAGGAGTCTGTTTCATACCTGACCGACTTTTTGAGGCAGGGAAACCTATGATACTTGTTTGCCGGTAGCGAAAGTCGGAGATGCAAGTTGATATATCTCTCTTTTACTATTTTTGCGGGCCCTTGTGTGACTATGTGGTGTGCTTGTGTGTGTGTGTGTGGGTGTGTGTGTGTGTGTGTGTTAACGAGAGAGAGAGATGTGAGTTTTAACGAGAGAGTGAGAGAGAGAGAATGAGAGAGAGCGAGCGGGTGCACGCTACCTGGTTAAACTAAAAGTCTACTTTGTTTTTTTGCGGAAACGAAAAGAGGCAGGCAAGTATCTGTTCGTTTTCTTCGACAAAATGCACCAAAAATGTGTTTTTATCTCGTGGAGCGGAAAACGCTTCTTTATTTGTCATCGTTCATTCTCTTCGCAACTGTGTCTCTCCTGTCTCAGGTAAATATCATAAAAATGCTATCTGTATCTCTGTCTCATTCTTTCTTTTCGCAGCCCTCATAAAATTTCCATCTCGCACGTGCTAACGATGTAAACTTGCGCAACATCTGCTGGTTACCGGGCAATCTTTAATAAAATTAGTTCCCCTACATTCTGGAAATGCAGTGCTTCAAATTTCCCCTTTTCTATCACTCCTTTTATTTCTGCCTTGGCTGTTTCTTTTCTGTTGTTTATAATATTCACTCTTTCAATATTTCAGTCGCCTACCTTTTGTCTGGAAAACTCTCCAAAGCACCTCATTTGTGTATGGGGTCTGTTGGGTCAGCTTTGGGATATTAAACGCTTTCAGCCAAATGATCACTAGGGCTTTCTATGGTATTATTATTTAGCAATGTAGGCATTATATATGTTTATGTTTCGTAAATATTTTATTACGTTTACATTCTATTTTGATTTTGTACACGGGGGTTGGATAAATTAGAGTATAGCATCCCCTGCATGGGATGCCTTTATTGTAAAGTGACCGACTGGTCAGTGTTGCCGTTAGGGTTGTTTCAGCAGATCTTTTATACGGATCGCGGATCTTCTTTCAATCAAGTTGTGGTCATGATTCGGCTCTTTGCAGTCCGCTGAACCAAAACAAAACAAACAAAACTAAATAAATCTTTTGGTTTTCCAAAACAAGCATAACCATAATTTATACACACACAGACACACAGAGAAACACACTTACAGCCGAGAGCTACACATAAACATTTACAAACATACATATATACATATATACATACATGCATACATACATACCTGCATACATATATACATGATACATACATACATACACACATACATACGTTCATACCAACATACACACATATACGTACACATACAGACATGTAACATACAAGGAGCAACTTCAATCAAATTATTTCAGAGAGAGATACATTCCTAAATAAAACGGTGTTTCGGATTATCAGGTCCATTAAATTATTATTATTATTATTATTATTATTATTATTATTATTATTATTATTATTATTATTATTATTATTATTATTATTATTATTATCAGGTTCCTTCCGGAAATTGAATCCCGAAAACCGGTGCTATATTATTAATTATGGAAGCGTGCGAGAAAGAGAGAGAGAGAGAGAGAGAGAGAGAGAGAGAGACAGACAGAGACAGACAGAGAGCTAGAGACAGAGAGAGAGAGAGAGAGAGAGAGAGAGAGAGAGAGAGAGAGAGAGAGAGAGAGAGAGAGAGAGAGCGTGTACGTACTTCGCTAGTGAGCAGACTTTCATTCAACCATGGATTCTTCAGTATATGGATGCACGGCTTTCGGCGAGAAGGCCCAAGTTCTCTGCTTTCCGTCTTTTTGGGACGTGTGTGATCCAAACTTCCGGTTGCTGAATGGCGTACATGTTTTGATAGTGATATTTTGACCCTGTTGACATGTCCGCCAAACGTCGCCCTCAGGGCAGTTGCTGCTGTTTCGCCGTAAACTAAAAGAAATAAGTCAAAAACAACGATAGATTAAATATATACACTACTAAAGTTACAAATGTATCATGAAAATGTCCATGATAAGAAATGACTACAATCTACATCTCTACCTTGCCTCGCAAGTTTTGGCCTAGGGAAGCACGGTGGCCTAATGGGAGAGCTTTGGCTTGCGGATCTGAAGGTCCCAGGTTCGAGCCCGGGCCGGGGCATTGTGTTTTGTTTTCTTGGGAAAGACTTTACTCCCATTTCCTACTCCTTCGGATGAGAGTATAAACCGAGGTCTAGTCTGTGTCGCGTACATTCCATAATAACGGACTTTAAAGATCCTGACGCTCATGTCCTAGGCGGGTGAGTGCCAGTAACAAGAACACCCCCAGCATGCACCTTGTGGAATCATTTTCCTCGAATACGGGGTATCCGCAGTATTACAGTATTACGAAGAAGAAGAAGAAGTGACAATGAGTGAATGACACGTCAATGGCGGTCTCTCCGATAGCGGCTATTTGCAAATCCATCAGGTTTCACATTTCAAAAATCGATGAAGAAAATTAGATCTAGTACTTACACTTTTCTTCTTCGTTAGTACATAGAAATTTAGAAAGGATAAAGTATCTACATGCCTCAACAAGGTCATCTAATTGGTCCATGGTTTGTACTTCCATGATGCGGCCATAAGACTTTCTGCAACCGGAAGTATCGAACACAAGGGCAAAACCACGTGACTTGGCTGCGAACTCCCTTAGTCATAGAAAGAAGGAGATGTGTTTCCATAGTTTGTACTTCCATGGATTCAACTAAGTGAAGGTGTGCGCAGCGGTAGATTTTACTCTCACTCTCGGGCGTGTGTTAGTGTATGTATGTTGTGGGTGTGTGCGTGTTTCCAGTTTTAATCTTCTGCAGCTGCTCTCAATTACACAAAAGCCTTGGTGCAGAACGGCGCCGGAGGCATTCTAATGCTAAGGGATTTCTGACAGATCTTGGCTTATGGGGTCCCTTGGACTAGAAGATGTGGATGTGTGGCCTGCGAGCTCAGACAAGGGTTTTTAGCTCACAGCTTCAGGTAGGCTTAAAATAATATGATTATTGTTTTGTTTGGAGCGTGGAAAAACACTGGGTGCTATTTTTCTGTAGCTGAAAAACTGAACTGGTTCTGTGGAAGAGAGAGAATTGTATGTATAATATATGTACACACACACACACACACACACACACACACACACACACACACACACACACACACACACACACACATACACGGCGCGCGCGCACATATTTATAATAATAAAAAGAAGAAGATGAAGGCTATATACATACACAGAGATGCGCATCTGAACGTGACACTTTAGATGGCGTGAGAAAGGCCTGTGCAAAACATCAATAGGTAAAGATGAATTGTACATAATTTGCGCAACTGGAGAGAGGGAGGGAGGGAGAGAGAGAAAGAGAGAGAGCGAGTGCAAGCAAGCAAAATGCTGCCTCGGGAAACCTTTCAACAGTTCTTTTATTTCCAATGGTGTGTGTGTCAGAGAAAGAGAGAGAGAGGGGGTGGGGGCTGGAGGGTGCTTTTAAGAAAATGAACAGGAGTTGAGCCGGGAGCCACACACCTTAGCAGTGACCGAATTATTTAGTTACTGACTTCAACTTCTAATCTGGGCCTATGTAACATGTATTGAACAACGACACCGAAACTATAGAATGGGGTATTGTCCTTTTACTTAGCGCGCGCGCACACACACACACACACATACACACACACACACACAAAGGTCGCAATTTTAGAGGTTAACAATGGAGCTTATAGTCCAAGGTTAGAGGAGGGGCTGTATTGGCCAGTGCAATAATGGTTGTTAGAGGAACATAATTAACTGTACTAAGGAATAAATGGTAATAAATCTTAACTCTATTGATGCCTGCACCTTTAGTCCCTCTCACCTTTTGTCTTAGCGCACAGTTCCGGTCTCCACATTTGTGGATTTGGGCGGAGGCTGGCGAGCTTCCGGCGAAGGAAATGATGCTGGTTTGGCTTACACTTCTCTTATCATTTACATTTCTGCCTTCTTCTTCTTCTTCTTCTTCTTCTTCTTCTTCTTCTTCTTCTTCTTCTTCTTCTTCTTCTTCTTCTTCTTCTTCTTCTTCTTCTTCTTCTTCTTCTTCTTCTTCTTCTTCTTCTTCTTGCTGTTAGTTTCCGTTTACCGTTGTAACATGACAAGACGCTTCCAGACTCATAGCACCGATAGAAGGTGGCCCACGTTTGGTAACGTTGCGGTGTCGTTTGTGTGGGTGTGTATGTGTGTGCGTGCGTGTATGTGTGTGTTTTGATGGTCTTTAATAGTTTGTACACAAAAAGGCAACTATTGTACCTCAGTGGCGGAAGGATACTCGGTGGTCAGGGCGCAAGCCTTGTGTACGCACGTCTTGGGCAACGTGGGTTCGAATCTTGACTTCAGCTCTTGAGAATCTCTGAGCTTTTAAGTGCATTATATAAGAATAATATTTTTTTTCCAAAGTACAATATTAGCCGAAAGGATATATATATGAGGATCTATATACAAAGTGCTGAATGGGTTCTGCGTGAAAATGTAACCGTAAAAAATAAACTGTTGAAGAGATTGACACTGTTGAATGCATTTAAACAATCAATGTTTAGAAGTGAGGTTTGAAAGGACATCAACAGTGGTATTTGGTGCAGCAGTCTAACATTTCAACGTTTCAACCTGCACACAATACAACTAGTTATATAATTATAATATCAATTGATCTTATATTGAAATGAATTATGAGCTGTTCTTATATAGCGCTTTTCCACCTCCAGAGCTGCTGAAGGCGCTGGTTCGAACAGGACCTAACCCAAGGTGTCAACTTGCTGAGAGGTGCGCGTCGTCTGGGGCCTCGGACAACTAGGCTGAAACGCTCAGGCACCGTGCGATCAAACACTGTGTAACCTGAAACGGTGTTCGTTGATGTGCGAAAGATAATATTGATCGGTTCAAGAGAAGGTTGAATCATCAGATGACTGATTGGGAAACCCCATCCATGTTGTAGAACGCTTTAAAACAACAATATCAGTAGGCAGCTGTGGTGCAGTTTATTCTCCAATAGAAATGTGTTGGGTTTTTTCCCCCCTCATCAGTTCTGGTGATAGTAGATTTGCCCCCGAAGGTTTAATTGAATCACTGTGCATCCATCTTCTATTACAAGAGTTCTGACGATCGCTTTCAAACTAGAATCGGTTTTGTGTCAAGGTAACAGCTTCAGACATCAACAATGAACATTTCCCTGTTTATTGTTAGCGTTGAAAGTTGAAAAGCGGAACAACCTTCCTCTACAGCGTAGGCGATGTTGTCTATACACAACGCTGTTGTAGTATAGCGATCGCGTTTTTCCGCAACCTTGTTCTTTTCGGTTGGGTATAAAAGCATCAGCTTTCAAACTATCTTTGCGTTTGCGTGCGTGCCTGCGCGTATAGTAGAACTCGGATTCCTTTCTTAGGCGGGATGGTGATCCATCTGTGCATTAGTATATCAACGTTCTTGTTATAGACCTTTTTGATTGTATGGTGGCGTATATTAATTTTGTTTGTTTGTTTGTTTGTTTGTTGTTTGTTGAGTAGATTTATGTCCCCGGATACACTGGGCATATCAAAGTTAGATAGCTGTGACCAGGGTTATACAGGGTGTTCCAAAAGTCTTGGGCACATTTTGACATTGAATATTTCCGAAACTATTAAGGATATAAAAACGCATCTGGTAAATTCAGAAAGCTTGTAATCTCAATTTTTACATGGAATGTTCAAAGACGTTCAATGTGAGCACCATCGGTCACACAACACACATCAAGCCGATATTCAAATTCTTGCCAAACGCGTCCTAACATTTTCTTGTTGAGTGAACGCCATTAATGGGTCTGAAAAGAAATAAAAAAAATCAACAGCTTTACAAAAACTTAATGTAATTAGCTTTAAAATGGCACAACTTTTATCTTACTACCATTCATAGTAATTGAGATATGGGGACTTCAAATGTGCCCAAGACTTTTGGAACACCCTGTATAGCGATCGGTGGGTTTAAGACAACGTTGTCAGTCTCTGTTGTACTAGTACAGCTTCCGTCAAAATTGCTTGTGTTTGTTGTTGTTGTTGTTGTTGTTGTTGTTTTTGTTGTTGTTTTTTTTCTCTTCCCTCCCTGTGGGTTGGGTCACTTTTTGAACGCTTGCTACATCAACCGTATCGTAGAACAATCGATATTAAACAGCATTGGCAGTTATTGTGCAATATCAGTTGGACCCATCATTTATCTCTGGTTTTGTTTTTTGTTTTTTTGTGTTTTTTTTTTAAAGCAAGCGGTATGCGTTATTCTCTTATAAACGTTTCGTTGAGTCACTTTCTGTGATTAGCTATGTATTACGTCAAATGGTCGTTGTAAAACAATAGATTGTTGTTAATGTTTATTGTGCAGAATAGTATGAACTTAGTCAACATAGTCTCTCGCTCTCTCAGGCTTTTCACGCGAGGGCGTTTGTGCCTCTGTGTGTGTGTGTGTGTGTGCGTGCGTGTGTGTGTGTGCACCGTAACACGGTAAGCTATTCATAAGTTAAAAAGACAAATCACCTCTTGAGCGTTTGTGATGTCAAGCACTTAGCACAAAACAGAACAGAGGTTAAAAGACAGATGTGAGTGCGTGTGTGTGTGTGTGTGTGAGAGAGAGAGAGAGAGAGAGAGAGAGAGAGGCTGACATTAGATATTTAGAAATTCGTGTAATATTATGTAAGGCTATATTATACAGCTAACAAAAATCGAGAGCCCCAGTCGACGTTAGTGTGTTTGCAGTCGGATATTTCTTTAGTGTTTCTACACGTTTTCACGTTGATCGATTATTTGCATAAATATCATTGGCGTGTTAGTTATTAGTTCAACCCTTTACGAGGTGTTGACCTGTGAAGCTTAGGCCTTTTCGGTGAAATGTGATTATTATGTTTCTTCTATAGGTGATGTTTGCGTTCTAGATTATATGGTCGCTGTGATGTTGAATATGGAGATCAATTTTTGATTGTGTGTTTGCCTTCGTTACAGATTTACATGAGAATGTTGTCAAGCTCTCGGATGCGCGAGTGTGTTGAACGTGCGTCGAGTGTGTGTTTGTGGAGAATAGAGAGAGAGAGAGAGAGAGAAAGAGAGAGAGAGAGAGAGGGAGGGGGTGGAGGGTACGAAGGTTCGATGTAAAGACTTAAATATTTCTGTAGATTTCAGTTACATTTTTAGGACCTAGTCATGGGTCGTTTTTCTCGAACGGAATGTAATTGATATTACAAGAATGTGAACCTAATTGTGGTACAATAGTAAAGTAAACATTTTAGAAGGTTAAAGAAGGACAAATTCATGAGTTAATTGAAAATGAAATACATTGAAACAGCGTTGAAAGATTTGGAGTGGTTAAAGTCGGTTTATTAGAGATATAGATATTGTCAGCTTAACGGAAAAAGAAAAGTGACTTCATATTGAGGATTCCACCATTGTGATTGTCTTTGATCAGATCATTGCTGTCGTGGTGTTTGGATATTTTTCTCCATAAATGTATCAGTGTTATGACACATGAATCAGCGAGAAAGGTACGAAAAAAAGGAGAACAATTAATTAATTGTATTTTTGTTGTGCATCGCAAAAAAACCAACAAGGTAATTGTGGATTTTGATTTTTGTGCTGAAGAAAAACTACACCGGGTCCCACCAGTAGAGAACTGAAGTTGGTGGTGTTTAGAATGACTGTGACGCGTTTTGTGGGACATTTGCTGTGATGAAACATTATTATTATTATTATTATTATTATTATTATTATTATTATTATTATTATTATTATTATTATTATTATTATTATTATTATTATTATTATTTTAGAATACTTCTGGATAAAATCTGCCATTTTCTTGGATTATTTGGAGTAAACTGTACCTACATGGTTATCCGTGAATGCCTGCACTAATGATGTCAGTTTCGTCATCATCACCTTTTCCGACAACCTGAGGATCTGTGGACAATCTTGGAAGTTTAATGTGTATTTTTGGAATAATCTGGACGAAAAACCAGATGAAGAAGATATAGGGATGTACCTGTGGAATATCTTCGATTTTCTTGGAATAACTTAAAAATCGTCCAGTTTTCTTGGAATATATCTGTTACACTCCGTTTGATGGTGGTGTTTTCAATCAGTAGTAGATTCAGCCCCAATGCGTGAATGCTCCTGATGAGTGTAAGCTCGGATTCGATTATCCACGTAACCCGTTCAATCAGCATACAAGTCACTGAGTTTTTCCACTTTTATTCAGCACACATCAACAACTGCATACAATCACCTTTTCACTCTCAACTTTTTACTTTCCAACTCACTGTCAACAACAACCTTTTTTTTGAAACAGTGCGGCACTTATATAGTCTCTTCATACTCCCGAACAATTTAGAACACGGTAGAATGACGCACTACAACCAATCAAATAAAACTTCGTCATCACTGACTTACGTCATACAACATTCTTTCTGTCCAAGAATGTTCTCAAATATCCCGAAACTTCGATCGATAGTAAACAAGCAGATCTAGAGAATTCTCCAATAATATCGACTAACGAAAATTATCAACGTTATACAAAGCTTCTTCTAACAACAATGCAAACTCAAATCAAAGGTAAATACACTCTATTATTGCATGCTTTGCAAAATAAAACGAACAGATCTATCGCGCGCGCTTCACACATAATATCGTGCGCATTTCACACGCACCATCATGCGCGTCTCAACGTAACAATATCTTAGGGAGTTCCAGAGACCAAGCTTGTGGAGTTTTATATTAATTTATGTCCCAAGTGAATTATCTGCAGTAGGAACCAAGAGAATATTCTGCGTCTCTTGGAACTTCAGGATTATGTTGTTAAAATTGTGCTACTGTTTGAGACGAAGCTAACGAACACTTTTTTTTATTTTTTACGGTGAAAGCCTACCCTGGATTATCTCAAGAACTCTTTTTATTACATGGTGACGACATGTGTGTGAATCGTGTGTGTGTGTTGCGTGAAAAACAATTTGTTGATAGTCTACGTGAGTAGAGCGAATGCTACTCAAGAAGGAGAACTCTGGCCGCCAGACGATGCCGTGTCGTGGAGTACTCTCCCCCTTTTATCCAAGTGGCTCTCTCTCTGCGACGTGCGCTGAATAAATTTGAACGGGTAAGTTTAACCTATGCATCAATGGTTGTTCAAACTTCAGTCAACCAACCAATTGTGTTTTTAAGTCTTTTCGTCTTGTTGTTTTTGGAGCGTACTTAAACTGGTGCGGTGTCGTCTAAGTGAAAGGGCAGGTAACGTTTTTTTAATAGGAAAAATCGTTAGACGTGTAAAAAAAGTTACTACTACTAAAGTACTACTACTACTACTACTACTACTACTACTACTACTACTACTACTACTACTACTACTACTACTACTACAATCGGACTCAATTCATTTCAACAAATCATTATTATCTTATACAAGGAATTATGACAGGCATTAAACATTGCTCCAATAAATCAAAGCGGTGCGATCTGAAGAGATCGCTGATACAGAAGGCGCAAGAAATAATAATAAATAATAATAATAATGAATGGTACTTATATCGCGCAAATCTCACATTGTGACTCATTGCGCACCCACTCGCATTCATCCATTGTACATCCTGTCATTACAACACATGAAATGTGCATTTTTATTTTAGCTTGGCTGCATACTAAAACAGAAGGCGCAAGAAATGTGTATTTTTATTTTAGCTTGGCTGCATACTAAAACAGAAGGCGCAAGAAATGTGTATTTTTATTTTAGATTGGCTGCATACTAAAACAGAAGGCGCAAGAAATGTGCATTTTTATTTTAGCTTGGCTGCATACTAAAACAGAAGGCGCAAGAAATTTGTATTTTTATTTTACATTGGCTGCATACTAAAACAGAAGGCGCAAGAAATGTGTATTTTTAGTTTAGCTTGGCTGCATACTAAAACAGAAGGCGCAAGAAATGTGTATTTTTAGTTTAGATTGGCTGCATACTAAAACAGAAGGCGCAAGAAATGTGTATTTTTATTTTAGCTTGGCTGCATACTAAAACAGAAGGCGCAAGAAATGTGTATTTTTATTTTAGCTTGGCTGCATACTAAAACAGAAGGCGCAAGAAATGTGTATTTTTAGTTTAGATCGGCTGCATCCAATACAAATAATGAAGGGAGGGTGTGATAGTGGTTTGCGGCGAATACCCGCAGACAATATTAGAGAGAGAGAGAGAGAGAGAGAGAGAGAGAGAGAGAGAGAGAGAGAGAGAGAGAGAGAGAGAGAGTGGAGAGGACGAGGGAGGGGATGTGAAATGAAAACAGTCAACTCATCCGAACTGATGAATGAGATGGAAAACGGTCCAGCGTTCCCGAACTGCTATGTGAGATGGCAGGTGTCGGTGATGGGACGTGTGTGTGGTGTGTGTTGAGTGCGCGCGCTGGGAATACCCGCAGAAAACTAATGTAGAGACAATGCCAGATCTATGTACAGAGAGAGCAGTTTGCGTACGTGAACCTGTTAATGTCTGTTGTTTGAAAGGCGAGCGAGTACAGCAACCATCCATTTAGCGATGCAGCCAGCCCCCTAGACGTGTTCGTTTCTTGACGTCGTCCTTCCCTGGGCACGTTAAAAATAAGGCCTGAACGCAGGAAGAAGAAAAGAACGGGCCGCGTAGGTAGAATGGGGACAGGAGAGAGAGAGAGAGAGAGAGAGAGAGAGAGAGAGAGAGAGAGAGAGAGAGAGAGAGAGAGAGAGAGAGAGAGAGAGAGAGAGAGAGAGAGAGAGAGAGAGAGAGAGAGAGAGAGAGAGAGAGAGAGAGAGAGAGAGAGAGAGAGAGAGAGAGAGAGAGAGAGAGAGAGAGAGAGAGAGAGAGAGAGAGAGAGAGAGAGAGAGAGAGAGAGAGAGAGAGAGAGAGAGAGAGAGAGAGAGAGAGAGAGAGAGAGAGAGAGAGAGAGAGAGAGAGAGAGAGAGAGAGAGAGAGAGAGAGAGAGAGAGAGAGAGAGAGAGAGAGAGAGAGAGAGAGAGAGAGAGAGAGAGAGAGAGAGAGAGACTGAAACTGAACTGAAACTGAAAAACGTTTATTACATAAGGATAGTAGCTTTAGGTCCAGAGGTCCTTTCTTCCAGCTAGTCCTTAACACATGCAAATATATAATAGATGTGAGTACATTGTAAAAGCATACATGAACTACAAATAAGTAGTATGAATACTATCAGGATAACATACGCATACAAACAAGCAATCACAAAATTGAAATAAAAGTACTATATATATACAATGTACAACGTATCTCAATACAAATGCACATAGACATGAGATATGAGGCATATATACTCACGCATGTGAGAAAGAAAGAATACATTATCGTGTCTTCGAAATTTTGTTTAGGCTTTTTTCTTTATAACTAATTCTGAATTAGGGCAGACAGACCAGCCTTAAACGAGGACAGGGAGTTTGCATATTTTAAATGTTGAGACAGGGAGTTCCAAAGCGATGCGCCAGAGTAGGAAATGCTAGTTTTAAACAGATCTAACCTGGGTGTGATACATACAAAGCTATTCCTTGAGTTGCTATAAGGTGAGTGTGAAGGCACGAAAAGAGATTTTAAGTATATGGGTCCGCCAATGGTTAACGTTTTAAACAAAAACACATATTTGTTGAACAAGAGCTGTTGGCTCAGTGGTAGTATTCCTATTTTTTTAATCTTTTGATCGGTGGTTAGAGAAGGGTCTTGGAGAATAAGTTTTGCAGCTCGACGTTGTAGGCTGTTCAAACTCTTCAAGATATTATCGCTGCACCCGTCCCACACCACAGAAGCGTAATTAATATGTGACAGAATATGAGCATAGTAAAATAACTTCTTTGCATCCAAGGTCAGAATATTCTGAAGGCGTGAAAGTAAATATATATTACGGCTTACTTTTTTGCACACATTGTCAACATGGACGTGCCAACGTAGGGATTCATCTATAGTGACACCAAGTATCTTATGTGCCGTGACGTGCTCTATAGTGGCATCAGCTAGGCGTAGATGTAATTTAGGATGTGTTAACTGGTGGTGTTGGCGGGTGGTAACTATCATACTCTTTGTCTTTGATGTGTTGATGTGCATGTGATTGGAGCGACACCAGCTAACTATATCATCAAGACCTTTCTGGAGTGAATGTTGAATGTGAGGTACGGTCTTATTAGATGAAGTTATAGAGGTATCATCGGCTAACATATGGCACTCAATGGATTTATCTGTAAGAGAGAGTGGTAGGTCATTTATAAATATACAAAATAACAGGGGACCCAATACAGACCCTTGAGGGACGCCAAACTTAACACGCCTCTCAGCTGAAGATAATCCATGTACATGTGTATACTGCTTTCTACAAGAAAGATATGATATAAAGAACGGGAGTGAGCGTGAGGCGTTCAAGTACAAGGACAATTTTGCGAGAAGGATGTTATGATCTACCACGTCAAAGGCTTTTATTAAGTCTATGAATACAACTCCAGACATTTTTGATTTATTAATGGCGGATAGCCAGGAGTCTGTCATTTTGGCAAGTGCAGTGCTACAAGAATGTTTGCTTCTGAAACCGGACTGTAGTTCATGAAAGAGAGATCGCTCTTCAAGATACTGTGTCAGGTGCTTATGAATGTGCCTTTCAAGGATCTTGGAGATGACTGGCAAGAGAGAAATAGGTCTGTAATTGGCGGGTAAAGACGTGTCTTTGCTTTTAGGTAAGGGGATAACCTTAGCGGTTTTAAACAAGTGTGGGAAATGATTTCGCTCAATGCAAAGATTAAAAATGTGAGTTAAGGTATCACTTATGTATGGTAGTGCTAATTTTAGTAATTTACTACTAATATTGTCACAGCCTGTTGATTTCTTATTTTGTAATTGCGCTATGTACTGAGCGACCTCAAAAGTAGCAATAAATGGAATAGAGAAGGGCGCAGTACCTCCAGTGCGCTTTTGACAGAATATCTTTAGCTCATCAGAGCATCTGTATAAGTCACTTGCTGGAAGAGGGTCTTGTTTATTAGACAAACTGGAAGTGATAGATACAAAGTAATCGTTAAACAATTCCGCTGTCAAAGATTGTGGAATAATATTCGCTTTAGTTGATTTAGGGCCCTTTGTCAGAGCATTAATAGCTCGCCATAACTGGGAAGTATTTGTGTTGTTTTCCACTAACCTATTAAAATAGTCCTTTTTTGCATTTCTTACAAGGTTTTTCACGCGATTTCCTGGACGTTTTGAACTCTTCGAAACGTTTTTGCTTTTTTAACTTATCCCTCTTGGCCATGGCTTCTATGATAGTTTTATTTAGCCATGGAGGAAGTTGTTGGTGCTTTACGCGTTTAGTTCTCAGAGGGGCGTGTCTGTTGATGATAGAGAGGAGAGTCCTGTACCACACACACAAAGCCATGTCTGGGTCTGTGAAATCATACACTTTAGAGAATGGTGCAGCATGAAGTTCACTGCAGAACGCAATGGGGTCAAAGTGTTTAAAGGAACGAAAATGTATGCAAAAATTAGTGCTATGGGTGCCTGTAGATACATTATGATACCTGATACAGCCAATGGGAGAGTGGTCACTGACGCCGAGATCAGCGACATATGACTTTGAAATTGATTTAGGGTTGTTTGTATAGATATGATCAATCAGTGTTGACGAAGACGCAGTAACTCTGGTTGGTGATTCGATAAGTTGTGAGAGTCCAAGTGATTCGCACAAACATTCCCAGTGCGGTTGCTGAACTAGCAGGTTAATGTTAAAGTCACCGAGCAACAGCACTTCGGCATCGGTATTAGTGTTATAAAAAGTATCCATCATGTCACCGAAAGAGCTAAACCAATCCTGACCTTCATCAGGGTTGCGGTAGACAAAGCATATAAATGTAGACGCCTTATTATTAGGTTTATATTCTAACCATATACACTCTACTGAGGGGGGTTCTAAGTCTTGGCGCCGAGACACAAAGTTGTACACCGAGTTATGAATGTAGACAGCAACACCTGTTTGACCTTGAGTGCATTTATCACGTCGTATTATAGAATAATTTGGAATGGAGATGGATGTATCCAACATATTAGAGGTTAAGCGGGATTCAGTAATGCCATACATATGATAGCACGGCGCGGCTTTGGTTAAGAATGTACACAGGTCCGCAGTTTTGCTGTAGAGATGAAAAATGTTTAAATGACCAACACGAAACATACTTAAAATGTACGGTACCGATAATTACAGAAAAACAACAACGAGAACAGATAAAATAAGGAGCACCTTTTTTCAACAAACTAAAGAACACAAGTACATGAAAAACGGCAAAATGTTAAAACAAGAGATATAACCAAAGAAAGGCCACTAAGTTTAGGGCAGAGTTCGGAGCACGAAATTCAATATACAGAGTGCTAGTCACAGTTTTACTGACAACTAGAGTGTTCAGGAAGAAACTCACAACGAAACGCGGAAATGAGAGTCTGTGCGGCCTAGAAGGTCCGAGCAGCGTCCACAATAATGAGTATTATGAAGTACTGTTAATGACACACACAGCTTATACTTTATAGTCACACGAAACGTAGGTTCTTTGCCAACACAACGCTCTTACGCACAAGGAATTGTAAGGAGCGCAAGAACCCTGATAATGAGAACCAACAAGATACAATAACAATTATTAAGTACATATCGTTTAAGTCCAAGCTTTTAAAGGTGCGCTTCAATAATCGAGACGCGGAAAAGATTCGTACGTAAATTATACAAATTTAGGTGGCAATACAACAGAAAAATTCAGTTTAATTATTATTTTGAGATGAGTTTTCAAGTTTGAAATCCAGTTATAAAAGGAAACATTCGCTAATAATACGCTAGGCCAAATTGTCACATACATACAACACACACGCATGACACAAACTACTGTGCATGATCTGATTAAAGTCTGCTTACAGTTACAGTTCACAATTCATATATTGTTATCGAGAATGTGGAAGAGGGAGGTGTGCAGGTCCATTGTATGGATGAGACAGTGGCAGGCCCTTTTGATGCTGGTAGGTGCCGGCTAGGTCGCTATGTTGACCAGCGTCGCGCGTCTGCTGATACGGAGGGGACCACCCGTTGCAATAGGGATGGCCCCAGGGCGTGGGCCAGCGGTTGCCATGGTGCCCAGCGTCGCGCATTTGCTGATACGGAGGGTACCATGGATAGCTCCAGGGCATGGGCCAGCAGACTCCGTGTTGACTACTGACCTCAGATATCAGCTGTTGACGAGGAAACCCACTGTTGATAAACGTAGGTCCCTTAGAGCTGGACAAACGGCCACCATGCTGACCGCCCCAGGATCCGCCATGTTGACTGCCAGAGCCGCTTTGTTGATCGTCCCCAGAGCCGCCATGTTGACCGCTAGAGCCGCCATGTTGACCGCTAGAGCCGCCATGCAGACCGCCAGAGCCGCTGTGTAGATCGCCCCCAGAGCCGCCATTTTGAACGCCACGAGAGCCTCCACGTTGACCACTCGAGCCGCCATTTTGACCGCCAAAGTCTCTATATTGACTATCAAAGCCGCCTGGTTTACCGGTGTATCCGCCATGCTGACCGCCAGAGCCGTTACGTTGACCGCCAGAGCCGCCATGCTGACCGGTAGAGCTGCCATGTTGAACGCCAAAGCTTTTATGTTGACTGCCAGAGCCCTCACGTTGACCGCTAGAGTTGCCATATTTACCGCCCCCAGAGTGAGAGTGTCCTGAAGGCTGACTGGCATATTTGATGTTGCCTGCCAACTGGATGGTGCCTTGTTGACTAGGATGTACATTGTCGTAGTACTTGGCTTTTTTGGGAAGACCCCGAGTTGTGGTGAAGATGGCAGTGTTGTCGACGTATAGAAAGCCTTCTTTCTGACACATCTCCGCCAGGTGGACATTTGATGCCGTCACAGTCTTTATAAGTGAGCCATATTTGGATTTGGGGGGTATAATGGAAGAAAATAAAAGTTTGGCATTGGGAAAAGTTTTCTTGAGGAGCTTAGCAAGTCCTGTCCACGTGGTTAAAGTAATGACGTCACTGTAGCACGTGTTGATGCCGATGTGAATGACCAGCTGCTGTACACCTTTACAGGGAGGGATATGGCGAAGCCAGTGTACAACGTCGTCGATGACCAGACCGGGAACGCTGATGTTTTGTGGTTTACAGGTGGTGGGGAAAACTATGTCTGCTCTAATATGCTTGCTAATAGAATCACCCACAATGACATGACTTCTATCTGGCTCTACTCTTTTTGTAGCTAACTGCTGACGGGGAGTTTCTTTAAGTCTACCTTCTAAGTTTCGTGTTTCAGGTTTTGATGAGGATGAGAATGGCTTCGAGGGACTAGGGGGATTTTTGGATTGCTCATGGGGAGTCATTAACATGGATGTAGAAGGGGACGCTTTGGTGGACTTGTCACTAAGGCCAGAATTAGATGGGTGAAGGTCAGTATCCTTCGAAGCTGCCTGAGTGAGCACTTGAGGTCCGTTGATAGCACCATTAGGGCTGGGGACTAGGCATGAGGGAGCTCCTGTTTCATTTAGCAACAACAGGCCATGATTAATATGAAGCTGGTCTTGAGGACTAGTGTTCTTGCTTTGAAGCACTTTAAGTGCGGTAACCTCTTTACGGAGGTCTCCCAACTGCGACTTCAGGACATTGTTGTGTGTCTCAAGTTCCTTCATGCGTGTCAGCAGGGCTGCCACTGTCGCTTCTTGCTCATCAAATTTGCGCTGGACGTGAGTCTTCAGGCCATTGTTGACTTGAACCTTTGCTGTCTCTACAGCATCGATGAGAGCATCGTACCCACGAGAAACGCGTGATGACAGTGTTGACACCTGCCGCTGCAACATTTTGAGGGCTACTCTGGTCATGGCTAGAGTCAGAGGGCGCGCAGTGGGTCTGTGACGTGCACGCTGCGAAGTACGACGGCAAAAGCTGCGAGGCTTACAGATGGCTGTGTGATGAGATGCTTGTACATCATGCCAGCCATCAGCGTCATCGTCGTCTGGGCAATCGGGATTGTCAAGGTCTGCATCTTTGGTCTTTTGTGTAGGTGAGGGGAGGGGGACCTGATTACAGGTAGTATAAGACGGTGATGAGGTGGTAGGTGATTCGGTAATAGTGGCCTGGATAGGGGTAGTAGGGACAATGGTGTTGGATTGGGCAGAGGTAGCGATGCCGGAGGTGGTGGGGAAGGGAATGATGGAAGGGGTACGGGTAGCGAATACGAAGTCCGTGGACTGAGATGCAAGGGTGACGCAGTTTGACGCAGACAGGGTAGTGATAGTGGGAAAGGTGGAGTCAGTGGAGTGAAGCGATGGAGTGACGTAGCTTGTAGCTGTCAGGGTAGTGATGGTGGGAGAGGTGTAGTCGGTGGAGTGGAGTGATGGAGTGACGTAGCTTGCAGCAGTCAGGGTAGTGATGGTGGGGGAGGTGGAGTGTGTGGAGTGGGACGATAGAGTGATGCAGCTTGCGGCAGTTGAGTCAATGGGAGTGACGGGACTGTTTGTGGCGCCTGATGCTGTAGTGGTCACCGGGTCAGAGTGGTTCATGAAGGAGCTGGGGGGGAGGGCAAGAGCTGTTTCCTTATTTGTTTGACATGGAGCGGTCTCGTCTTCCGGAATGTTCTCCAGCGTGGGTCGGAGGCGGGTGGACAACCGCGCTGACCGTCTAGGGCGCGACTGTGTTGACGTCGGTGGAAGTGGTAGTCTCGTGATGGTGACTTTTGTGTCATTGACTTGCTCTGGGAATTTGTTTTGAAACCCGTATAATTTGCGGATACATCCCACTAGGGCGTCAATTTCTTGCTCTCTCCAAAGGGGACAATAGTTGCCCTGAGCAAGCACCGTGCCTTCACCATTTTTCTTATAATAGATGGTGATGGTGATAATTTTTTGGGACTCACAGTTGACCTGTATTTTTGTTTGAAACAGGTCTGTGGGGAGGTGGTCTGGAATATTGTTGATGTCATTGTATGTGTCTGGAATGTTGATTTCTTGGACAGGCTGGCTGGTTTCATCCACCCAGGTGATTTGCAAATCGTCTATTGTTTTGAAGCCTTTGTGGTAGCGCTCAAAGAACACACATCTTGCCGTTGGAAGAAGGATCGAGGGGATGGGAAAAGTGAGCTGAATTGGGTCTTTTTTTACATGAATTTTAGGAACCCAGTCGATGTGATTTGGGTCCCAAAGAGCCATGTTGGCTAGAAATAAGGGTGGGGGTGGGAGAGACAACATACACTCATGGCCTGAGCGTAATACATGCGATTAGCACATATTGAGGCGAAGTCACTAAACTAGTACCTGGTGCCTGCGTTGTTTACTACCACACAAGAAGACTCCAGACACTGTAGGCCTATCAGTGATACACAGCATAAATCACACGGTGGCTACAGACTTTGAGGCCGCCGCATCTGACTGCAGTCAGTACACAGTTACATGCTGACCACTGCACAACACCACGCTCTCTGCTGGAAACGTTTGTTTATGTGATGGTCAGCGTAGCACATAATTAAATGAGGCGACCGGTAGAGGCGAAGACTACAGATTGTTTGCTGGCTGGCTGGTCCAGCCGCACAGCAATAGAGCGTACCGGTTTGCGGGCATGCGCAGTGAGAGCATAGCAACCACAGCCTGCACGATCGCTGGCCTCACATGAAGTGGACAAGATGGCGGCAATTAGTGATGCTTGCGCGAAGGATAGCATCGATTGCATCCCAAATTCAGTAGCTCCCTAACTTCACACCGTTGTCAAAAACTGTGCTATAGTGGGGGATGAACAAATTCAAATCTCAGTTCATCGACGATGTTCCGAGTTTTCAAGGATGGATCAACAGAAACTGTGGAAGTAGCTGCAATTAATGTTACAGATCTATGGCTATGCAGAAATCTTGCCGACCCACATAAACTCGTTCATCGAGATCAACATCAGAAAGGAGTGTATTTCCGAAGCCATGTGCGATTGCAAAGCAGGGTAAGTTTATCATGTTCTTTTAAAAAATATATATTTTCGAAATTTATTATACATAATTTTAGTTATATAATCCTAGTAGTAAATTTCGCCATTTTCACTGTTTTATCTGTGTTTTCAGTACCAACAGAACAGGACAGAACACAATAGTGTTACACATTTTATTGAAGCTAGCATATCGTCCATTTTATAACATTCTTGAATGCACAATAAATAGGGGGGGGGGGGAGAGAGAGAGAGAGAGAGAGAGAAGAGAGAGAGAGAGAGAGAGAGAGAGAGAGAGCAAAAAATGCATGTACATGTGCTATTGATTTTTATTTTTTTATTTTTATTTTTCAGTTTGGATGGTCACTGCTCCCACATTATCGGGCTTCTGAAGACTCTGCAATACTTCAAATTGCAGAACTTTACTCACGTCCCTGGTAAGTTGAGCTGCACAAGTATGCCTCAAGCATGGGGGTGTGGCAGCACTAAGAGGCAGCAAAATCTCACCTGTCCCAATCAACCACCTAGTGCTATCACGCCCAGTTGACAAGAGGAAGAGGAAACCAATCATGTGTCAGGTTGACATTAACAGCAAGTAAGCACCTCATCTTATCAATTTAAAACAAATGTAGGTCTAAGTAACATTAATTTTTTTAAAATAAGTTTTTCCATTATGTTTTGTGTGTAAACAACTCAGACAATTACCAGTCCTTAACAGTTTCATTTAGTACTGAAGGAGAAAAAATTCATTCATCAATTCAGTACTAGGCAACACACACAAATCAATTTATGGGTCAATGTCTTCTTTGCATCATTCAGTGGAGTGTCAACAATTCATGCATGTGCCACAAACATTGCTCAATATTGTAACAAATAACTCATTCAGCTACACATGTTATACACAAATTTTACATTTGTGCAGGGTACCAAAGGTGACACAAGATGAAATTTCCCAGTTGAAGTCTCCCGCTGGCACACCTTTATCATACCTGAGAAACAAAAATTGACATAAACAGAATGTTTAACCTGCTTTGTCAGTTTGTGATGATTATTACACTGTGATTGAAATAAGCCATATTTCTTTAAGCAAACAGAATGTTTTTAACTTGCTTTTGTTCATATTGCTTTGAGATGGTTATTACTTTGACACTAGTCACATTTCTTGACATGAACACAATGTCAAACTTGATTTGTGATGATTATTAAATTGTGGGAATGATTGACTCTACAGGTAGTCTTATTTCTTGACATAAACAGAATGTTTAACTTGATTTGTGATGATTGCTTTGTGATGATTAATAAATTGTGGGAATGATTGACAATACATGTAGTCTTATTTCTTGACATGGACAGAATGTTTAACTTGCTTTGTGATGATTATTAAATTGTTGGAATGATTGACATTTCTTGGCAAGGGCAGAATGTTTTGTGTTGATTAATCAAGCATGGTGACCATTAAAACTGTTATTGTTAGTGTCTATTATTCCCAAGTACATGAATCATGGAAACTGTATTTGTTAGTGTCTATTATTCCCAAGTACACAAAAAGAAAAAAAAAAGTGTATGATATATCAGGGGTGGGGGGTGGGGGGGGCGGGGGGAATTCAAATATGTCAAGTACATTTGGACACGTTTCTGTTGTGTGTTAAATGTAATTTTTAATACCATGATTATGGGAAAAAAAACACTTACACACAAAAAAAATTTGGTAACAGGGTGTTTAGTTTGTTTAGAATTTGCAGAATCTGTAGGACATGGAATGTATTAGCTAGTGGTCTCTTGGCTTTGTGGATAGAAGATCCATATGCAGGCATTGGGTAGGGGTGAAGCTCACAAGGTTCCCCCATCTATGAAATGCTGGAATAAATTAAAAAAAAAAAATACTCAAAAACATAGTGTTTTGAAAAATATGCCTGTCATATGTACCTGTGTGATTTTCTATTTATCTCTCATTTCAGCGTGTGGTCACTCTGTGTGTGTGTTTGTGTGTGTGTGTGTGTGTTCTGCTTTATTTACATGTATAACACATACTTTAAATTGGCAAAATATGACATTTCCTATCTCAGGTAAAAGGCTATAGTAACAGCAAATGGTGTATAGTTTATAAGTAGCCAACAAACTACAGTAAAAGTAACCTCACATAAAACATTCAGCTATTTTTCCCACTTTTCTCCAAAATGAAAGCAACAACCCTAACAAAAGAACAATAAAAGCAGGCTAACTGAGCATTTAATGAATCAAACCATTGCCTTCACCCAACACTTG